>JANUSC010000139.1:0-140000 GCA_025200525.1 Camellia lanceoleosa | reverse complement strand
CGATCGAAGCTCTCTGTCGATCTTCTCTCTCTATCTCTCAGTCGATCGAAGCTCCATTGCGATCGCCTCGCCTTTTCTCCTTCTCCCTCTCTCTGTCGTTTCTTTCTCTCGACTCGCTCATCTATTCAGATATATCTTCTTCTCTGAACTACTATATCTATCTATTATTAATAATAGTTAATAAACTATTAATATCTATCTATTATTAATAAGAGTTAATAAACTATTAATAGTTAATAACTATAATAATAAATATTATTATTATATATCATATAATAATTATTATATAACATATAATATATTTAATAATTATTATATAATATATAATATATTTATTAGATAATATATTTATTATTATAATAATAAATATTCTTATTATATATTAAATAATAATTATTATATAATATAACATATAATATATTTATAAGATAATATATACTTATATATATTAATAAAAAAAATAAACACATGTATGTAAAATAAAATAAAAAAATTAATTGGAACACATTGTTTAAAAAATATAATAAATAAATTAAATAATTAATGTATATTAAAATAAATATATATATATATATAATATAACTCATCTCCATAGATTTTTGTTTGTTATTTATATAATATAACTCATCTTCCTATAATAAATATATATTTTTTTAAAAAAAAATTATTTAACGTATCCCCGTACCCGTATCCAAATTTGGATACATATCCACGTATCCTGAATTTTTAATTTTGAAGTGTCCGACCCCTAGATACGCACCCGCACCCGACACCCGTACCTGCGTCCGTGTAACTTAGGATTTGGCTGAGGATAGTTGAGAGTGCATTTAGTTCAGTGTATGCCAATGCTTTTGTTTTATTTGTTGCCGTGTTGGGTGGTACTCTTTATTGTTGGTCTCTCACCAACTCAGGGGATGCTGGCAAATGATAGGATGAATTAGTTGGTGCCAACCTCGTTGGGATGATTTAGCTCATTGTGATACTTTTGCATCCCCCTTTCTCTTTATTGATGTAATTTGCTTTGTACCTGGTACTTGTTTATTCCATCAATAAAGTTCTTTATTTTTTGCCGATCAAAAAAAAAAAAAAAAAACAATACTTGGGGGTTACTTTTTCTTTTCTTGTTTAGTTTAACCGCCTTAAGCCCTAGGGTTTCCAAAATCTGTTATTATATATATATGTACACATTATATATTTTAGACAAATCAAACCAATTTTATTCATTTTGATATGGAGGAGGCAGAGAGCACAACAACATCCACCATGGATGACTTATGTCCTGAGCTTCTTGAATCCATCCTCTCTCGCCTCCCTTTAATCTCTCGCTCTAGATCCAAGTGCGTCTCCAAGACATGGTGCAACCTCATCACTTCTCTCCGCCACTCTCTCCCTCCTTGCACCTCTTCAAGCCTTGCCATCTTCTTGAAATTCAATAATACCACCAACAACGAGCCCAATAACCTCCATAAAACATTCTTCATCAAACACCAACACTGTGTGAGTGATTTTCTGACCACACTGCCCGCTTAGTAGTCAACTGGAGAGCACCGGCAGAATAGATGGCACCTGGCTGACCTGCAACAGAAATATAAGAATCTCACGGTGGTTCGTCCACCCGGGGGCACTCTGACGATCAAGTCAGTATATCTCTCAAAGATAAATCAAGTGCTAAACTCACAAGCTTGAGTATCAAAAGCATACCGTAGACCCATGGGGGTGCCTCTTATTTATAGCCAACTCAATCCTAGTCCCAATAGAAGCCTGACTTCTATGGACTCAAGATTACTGCTTATCTGGGACTCCCAGTGGGATTAGGATAAACTCTCTAAGAGTCTTATCTTTACCCAAACTGAAGTCTTCTCCCAATCTAGGACTCTTGTCCATATCCAGGTTGAGTTCCCTCTTCATTCTAGGACTCTTGTCCTTTATCCACTTATCTCGGATTCTGATATCTTCGGAGATAACCTCGGCCTAATCGAGATCACCTCGGCATCACGACCAGGACACGTGGCACCTCGGCTGACACGTCGGCGTCACCTTGCCACATGTTGGTACTCATAAAATATATCCCCACAACTGCCCCCTAGGTTCTATTACCTCGGCATTCTGAGGTGATGGAACCTGTACTGTTCGTTCATCTGTGCCCCTCTGTCCGAGATCAAACTCACCGACCTCAAAGTTCCCTGGACTTTACTGTCCACTTCTGTCAAGTGTCAAGCTTCATGCTTTCCAAGCTGCTCAAGATCACACCTCCTAGCCGAGGTTTTTGTTCCATTAATTCGTAAACTCCAAGAGCTTTGCAGCTGCTCCATTCACGTTCTCCGGTGGGTTCCCAACTTCCAGTCATCTATTTGACTCCGGCGATCTTCATATCGACGTTCATTTCTCTTAGTAGGTCCATAAACTCTTTACTTGCTATTAAGCTCAATCTTTCATAACTCTTCTGAATCTGTTTACTTGCCATTTGTTGTCTTCTATTTTCGCCTGTTTTTAAGTTTTGAATTGTTTGAATGCCTGACACTGTTCTTGCCATATCTGCTTTCTGTTGCTAGCATCATGTCTGGGTCATTACTTTCCTGTTCTTCACATACCTACTTAGTGCCTGTGCACTTGGCTCTATTCATGAACTTTGTCGTCTTCTTGACTCTGAATTTTCTCTTTTTTCATTCAATCCTCTGGCTTTTTCTCTTTCTAGTTCTTTTGCTTTAATCTGTCATTGTTCCAACTTTTCAAGCTCTGCAACTGTCTTCGTTCCTCTTCTTCGGTGAAGCTTACGTTATTCTGTCATTTTCGCATCCGTCGTCAAACTTCGGTAATTCTTATTCCGGCTTCCCTCTTTCTGGTTAGTCGCCTTTCCTCCTGGTTTTATTTCTTGTTGCTTTCCAAGAAGCTCTGCTTCATTTGTTAATCACCATTGTTGTTTCCAAATCATCTTCTTGAATACACACTGTTCACATATCTGTTTATTTCTGCCACTGTTCTTGGTTTGATATACCTATGCAATCTTTTTGTCTTGAACACTTGCACTGTTTCACCACTTTCTTGCTATTGTTCTTGAGTCTGTATTTCTGTGTCTTTTTCCAGGTTTTTACTTTCAATCCTTGCTTTCAAAACTCCGAGGAGCCAATTGCCGAGAAGAGCTTTGATCAAACTCTTCAAGAGATTGATGCTAAGCTTGTGGCTGAGAAGGTTGTTGAGAAGTTCTTTCCAACTTTCTTCTTGGGGTGAGACACAACCTGCCGCTGATGCCGAGTAGTTTTCTTCCTTCTTGAAATTGATGCCGAGGTAACGCTAGAGAAGCTCCTCCAATTGACTGCCGAGGCTGAACCATTGTCGTCCGTCGATGTAGATCGGTCCGACGTTCTTGTTTTCAGTCCCTAGTTCTTTAAGGTCTTCATTTCTGTACTTGCTAACCTTCTCAGCTCTTAACAAGCTAGTGGGTCATCTCGGATGATCATATCTCTAAACGCTCTTTCGGTGTTATCTCGCTATACCAAACTTGTAAATTGCTTCAAATTTCAACAAGTGGTAGACTTCATAATCTTTGGTTAACTCATCTTGCAATTTGCTCAAAAATTTCAACAAGTGTTAACATTCCTTACTCCTTAATTATCATTCATTCCCCTGCACCTTCTCCCTGCCCCCTAATGTGATCATAAGTTGCACTTAGGATCACATTAGGAAAGTTGGCTTCGTGCCGTAGTCACAGACCTGATGTGTTCTTCTTTCGCAGATGTATAAAAACTTCTGGTATTTAATTCACCCCTTTAGACCCTCTTTCTCTTGGCCTTTGCCAACTATCATTGTTGTTTCTTGAAGCATTTATTCCTTTTACAATTCTGGTCACCACTTCCGGCATGTACTTAGTGGTTCTGTTTTTAATCAAAATGACGTTTGACTCCAGCGAATCTTTTGTCAACACTTAACTTTGTGCGCTCTCTAACTTGTAAATTTTCTCTGAATTTCAACAAGTGTTTAAGCCATTCTTCATTCTCGATTTTAACTCTGCTTGTAAACTTTTCTCGGGTTTCAACATCATCTCGGTGTAACTTCGGTTAAGCATCATCTCAGTTTAACTTCGGTTAAACATCATCTCGGTTTTTTGAAGTTCTTCCTTTTTTGTCACTTGTACTCTTGTACCTTTTTGCTTTTCAGACAATGTAAGCTCTGCATATGGCCGATGTGCCCCCTTGTTCTTGAATGTCTAATTTAACTTTCCTTTTCTGAATGCTTGTGCCTTTGTCTTTTCTTGACTGCCTTTGCATGATTCTATACTTAGAATATTCTGCGTGCCTTTCATTCTTTGCCTTCTTTATGCAATCTTCTCGGGGTTACATACCTCGGGTATAATAACTACAAACTTTACTTCGGCAAGATACTGACCTGCAAACTTTTCATATATTTCAACAAGCATAAGACATATACTATTCAATGTTAACTTTGCAAACTTTTCTCAAGTTTCAACGAGTGTTTAAACAGTAATCTCAGTCTATCCTACTTGTAAATTGCTACAAATTTCAACAAGGATTAACATATACAGTAAACTTTTCTTGAGTTATAACAAGTGTTAAACAATGATTTACTTGTAAATTGCTACAAATTTCAACAGATGAACAAAATGTCATATATCGGCTCAACTTTACCTTTGTAAATTGCTACAAATTTTAACAAGTAAAAATATTAACTCGGCTTAACTTCGGTTAAGCATCATCTCGTTTTAACCAACTTGTAAATTCATACAGAACTTCAACAAGTGTTACTCAATGAACTCGATCTATCTTCATCTTGTAAATTGCTACAAATTTCAACAAGCGATAGACAAGGAATGATCTCGGCTTACCTCCAACTTGTAAATCGCTACAAATTTCAACAAGTGTTAAGGACTGGTTTCAGCTCAACAGCTTGTAAATTGCTACAAATTTCAACAAGTGTTAAGGAATGGTTTCAGTTCAACAGCTTGTAAATTGCTACAAATTTCAACAAGTGATAAGGAATCTTTGTCAGCTTAACAACTTGTAAATTGCTACAAATTTCAACAAGTGTTAAGGAATGGTTTCAGCTCAACAACTTGTAAATTGCTACAAATTTCAATAAGTGTTAAGGAATGGTTTTAGCTCAACAACTTGTAAATTGCTACAAATTTCAACAAGTGATAAGGAATCTTTGTCAGCTTAACAACTTGTAAATTGCTACAAATTTCAACAAGTGTTAAGGAATGGTTTCAGCTCAACAACTTGTAAATTGCTACAAATTTCAACAAGTGTTAAGGAATCTTTGTCAGCTTAACAACTTGTAAATTGCTACAAATTTCAACAAGTGTTAAGGAATCTTTGGTCTTAACTTCGGTTAAGAATCTTCTCGGCTTAACTACGGTTAAGCATCTTCTTGGCTTAACTATGGTTAAGCATCTTCTTGGTCTTAACTTCGTTAAGAATCTTCTCGGCTAACTACGGTTAAGCATCTTCTTGGTCTTAACTACGGTTAAGCATCTTCTTGGTCTTAACTTCGGGTTAAGAATCTTCGGCTTAACTACGGTTAAGCATCTTCTTGGTCTTAACCGGGTTAAGAATCTTCTCGCTTAACTACGGTTAAGTTGTCTTCTGGTCTTAACTACGGTTACATCTTCTTGGTCTTAACTTCGGTTAAGAATCTTCTCGCTTAACTACGGTAAGCGTCTTCTTGGTCTTAACTACGGTTACATCTTCTTGGTCTTAACTTCGTTAAGAATCTTCAAAGCTTAACTACGGTTAAGCATCTTCTTGGTCTTAACTACGGTTAAGCATCTTCTTGGTCTTAACTTCGGGTTAAGAAACTTCTCGGCTTAACTACGGTTAAGCATCTTCTTGGTCTTAACTACAGTTAAGCATCTTCTTGGTCATAACTTCGGGTCAAGAAACTTCTCGGCTTAACTACGGTTAAGCATCTTCTTGGCTTAACTACGGTTAAGCATCTTCTTGGTCTTAACTTCGGGTTAAGAATCTTCTCGGCTTAACTACGGTTAAGCATTTTCTTGGTCTTAACTACGGTTAAGCATCTTCTTGGCTTAACTACGGTTAAGCATCTTCTTGGATTCAAGCCAGGGTTTTCAACCCGGCCAACTTTAGTCTGATCTTCTGTGTTTCCTTTTTATCCTCTGGGATCTTAGATCTGTTCGCTGTGCTCTTTTCTTCTCGGACTTAAGCGCCGAGATCTTATCTTCTTAGATCTGCTCACTCGGGTTGAGCTCTTCTTTTCTCGGGCCTACTCATCTAGGCCGAGATCATGTCTTCTAGGATCCGGGATCTGGAATCCGGAATCTGCTCACTTAGGCCGAAGTTCTCGCCTTCTCGCCTACTCATCTAGGCCGAGATGATGTCTTCTGGATCCGGATCTAGAATCCGTGATCTGCTCACTTAGGCCGAGCTCTTCTATACTTGAATGTCATCTCCTTGGGAGCACTCATGCCCCGTCTTTGCATCCTTTCGGAAGGGTCTTCGCTTCCGCAGTATCTATCCTTCCATACTTGGAGGTCATCTTTGTTGTAGTATCCGCTTCGATCCGTTGTCTTTGATGCGTCACCTTCGCCGGGCGTTTTCACTCCGTGACTCGTCACGAAGTTTCTATGTTGCGGTTGTCCCTTCAACGCCGAGGTCGATAGATCTCCCACTCAGCAGAGTGTTTGTCTTCAATCTGATCCTTCGTCGTCATTAGCCATCTATTCTTCTTTCTTTCCCACAGACAGCGCCAAATTGTGTGAGTGATTTTCTGACCACACTGCCCGCTTAGTAGTCAACTGGAGAGCACCAGCAGAATAGATGGCACCGTCGACCGCAATGTAAATATAAGAATCTCACGGTGGTTCGCCACCCGGGCACTCGACGATCAAGTCAAGATATCTCTCAAAGATAAATCAAGTGCTAAACTCACAAGCTTGAGTATCAAAAGCATACCGAGACCCATGGGGGTGCCTCTTATTTATAGCCAACTCAATCCTAGTCCCAATAGAAGCCTGACTTCTATGGACTCAAGATTACTGCTTATCTGGGACTCCCAGTGGGATTAGGATAAACTCTCTAAGAGTCTTATCTTTACCCAAACTGAATTCTTCTCCCAATCTAGGACTCTTGTCCATATCCAGGTTGAGTTCCCTCTTCATTCTAGGACTCTTGTCCTTTATCCACTTATCTCGGATTCTGATATCTTCGGAGATAACCTCGGCCTAATCGAGATCACCTCGGCATCACGACCAGGACACGTGACACCTCGGCTGACACGTCGGCGTCACCTTGCCACGTGTTGGTACTCATAAAATATATCCCCACAAACACCATTCTCAATATTTCACTCTTCACGGCTCTACCAAACATAACCTTCCATGGCTCATCGATTCCTGCAATGGGTTGCTTCTTTATGCCAAGAATGATCGTAATCATAACTGGTCTTACTATATCTCCAGCCCTGTTCTTGATCAATTCATTGCTCTCCCTCATAGGCACAAACCATCCATCTTGGCTCGTGAAAGTCTAGCTTTTAATGGGTTGAATTCAAATTCCAAACACAGCAACCACCACTTCAAGGTGATTTGTTTCTTCTTTAAAGAAGTTGATGTAGAGTCTAGGAGAATCAATTGCGAAACTTTCTCTGCACAAACATGGGAATGGAGAGAACATGAAGCTCCATTAAACAACTCTAATCTATTGCTAGAAGATGGGTTTCGGTATTGTGATTGTTTGGTCCAAAGTGTTTACAAAGAAAGGCAGATTATCTTGGATATCGAATCTATGCATGTTGGTTTATGACGACGAAAAAGAATTCTTTAATATCGTACGATTACCAAAGAGCAAGTCACGAAGGAATTCAAATTATGTGTTGTCTTTACGTTGTGGGAATCGAGGGCTAATTCATTATTGTGAACAAATTGAGGAGGGATTTGATTGTGGGTATATATTGGTGATGGTGATGAATATTCATACGATCATGATTTTAGGGACTAGCGAAGAGGACGATCGTGTTAGAGAATTGGATTGTGTTTAACTTGGCGTCGCATTCAATGAAGAGTTGCAGGAGTTGTGTATGCGGTGCCACCAGAACCATTGTTTCTTAGCTTTGAGATGGGAAATTGGCAGAGGCAGTGGTGGAGCCAGAAAATTAATTTAGAGGGGGCACTTACTAATTATAATAATTTTTACAAAAATATTTCACGTAAATTTTTTACGATTGATTTTAGGAAACATTAAGAAAAAAAATATTATTTGTAACTAATGTATCATGGACAATATAAAAAAAAAATATCGATATAAGCCTTAAAATAAATTATATAATGATAAATTATTTTTTGATACAAAATTTGATTAAAAATTCAATATAATGGTAATATCACGTCATCACTGGTATGTAACATCACCCACTAATAATAAATAAACGCATAAATAGTGAACCTGACATGTCAAATGTAACTAACAATCTAATAAATTTCATATCTTTATAGTGAAATTACTTATACTTACATATCACTAATAATGACATCGTCGTTACATTAAAAAATTTTCCTAGCTAATATGGTTTATTTATAATAGTCTCTTCATTTTCAATCAAAACAACCATTATTGTTTTCATAATTTTTAAAATGTCATTGATATTTCACTCTAATAATATTTTTGTAATTTTTAATTTAAATTTTTTTTTTGTTATGTTTGCAAACAAAACAAAAAAAAAAATCCCAAAATCCAGGGGGACACGTGACGCCCTGGTCACATGCTCCCTCCGCCCCTGGGCAGAGGTGTGGTGTTATGGTAGGCCAGTTGAAGATTATTCCATGAGCTATATTTATCCATTCATGTTCAACTCTGTCAATTTGATTCCAAGGAATTAGTTGAATTGATGATAGCATATAAGGATATATTAGTAAATATAGTTCAAGGTACATATACAGCTGAAAGAAAATTGAATTGTGTAAGTGGCGGATTGTAAAGTAGATTTGTGTAAAAGATAATAAGCCCAATCCATGAAGCAAATCAAAACATTCAGTCCAAATCTTGAGATTCTTGCATATTTTTCTTTTTGGAGGTGCAGTTGGTTGACATTATAACAAGTGAACTCTACCAAATATATACCTTGAATTAATGGGTTCCCTGAACTAGGTTTTTCTTGCATATTGTTTGCGTGTTCTTGTAGAACAGAAGTGTAGTTGATGA
Source organism: Camellia lanceoleosa (assembly GCA_025200525.1). Taxonomy (NCBI): domain Eukaryota; kingdom Viridiplantae; phylum Streptophyta; class Magnoliopsida; order Ericales; family Theaceae; genus Camellia; species Camellia lanceoleosa. The sequence continues at coordinate 130,827 of JANUSC010000139.1, read as the reverse complement.
ATGAAAAGACACTATACACTACAACAAAACTAACTATTTACGGCATCATGTTTATGGCATGCATTAAATGCATGTCGTAGTTAGTACATTTTACGACATTTTTTTTTTTTTGCAAGCCGTTAATGTTTTGTTAATAACAGCATACATACCATGTAAATCGTCAATTCATATATTTATGGCATGCAAAAGTATGCTGTAAAATATGTATGTTTTTACGACTTACAAAAAATATATCGTAAAATATTTACACTTAAGACGATATACATTTCATGTTGTAAAATATTATAATTTTACACGACATGTTAATGAATGTCATGAAAATTTCTACAAAAATAAAAATAAAAATTCAATCCGATTTTTTTATGACATGCAAAAGTATGTCGTAAAAAAATATATATTTTCACGGCATACAAAAATATGTTATAAAATATTTACACTTAAGACAACATACATAAGATATTATAACTTTACACGGCATGCATTAGCATGTCGTGAAAACTTTTATTAAAAAAAATTTCAATCCGGTTATTTGTTTTAAATTTTAAAAAGCTAACAATTTCTAATCAAATTTCTCACATTTAATTTTTTTAATTGAGGACAACATAAAAAATAATTTATACATTATTTTATAGTTTAGTGTATTCTTTTAAGGGATAATTGCACCCAGTGGGATTTTAGGAAAAAAATTACATGTTTATGAAAAAATTTATAATTTTAATTATTAATATTTATATTGCTTCTCACTGATTTGTAATTATTTGTTTTAAAATTATCTTAATTTAATAGTTTCCTTTCTTTTAATAAATTTTTTTTTTTTTTACTTTTTAAATGTGTCTAATCTGGATAAAAAGTAAAATATTCGTAAAAAAAATATAATAAAATATAATATATATAAAAATATATTGAATTATATATATTTTTTAATTTAGTGATTTTTTTTAAAAAATTAAAAAAATTATGATTTAACAATCTCCTCTCTAATCGCAAACTTCCAAATAGGTAATTACACTCTCCCTTGGCTCGGGTGACCTCATAGAAAAGGTCAGCTGTCTCTCCTCCTTCGGCTTCCTCATCGAGTGTCGTAACTCTGCTCTGCTCTGCTCCAGTAGAAGTTAACGAAAATGCCACGCAAACCAGAAGAATGGCGTTCCCGAACGTAGTCATCAAGCGAGACATCGATTCTGAAGAAAGCTCATCGTCATCATCAGACGAAGAACAAGATATAGAAGAAGAGGACAACAACGACAACATAACTGAAAATCTCTCTTAAAGCAATGACTATGAACATCTGATACAATTTGAATCCATAGTCATTATAATATGAGCATCCCTTTCACACTCTGGAGCCCACCCGTGTAAGGGGAAGGGAAATAGGAATTTGCTGTATTTGTATTAAATTATTGTCGTTATCTAGAATAGAGTAGAGAAAATGGTGTTTATTTGGTTACTGACATTATTTTGTCAACATGAATTGATATAGTAGCGACAGTTCTTCTGACAGTGAACATGAAGCATCTAATCACACAAAGAGACACAAACAGAATGACTGGCCTAAGAAGGTGGTTTATCTAAACTCCTTTGCCACTCATTCTATTTTCTGTCTGGAAAATAGGGTCATTTACTTTCTTTGCTTTACAGAACAAGGAAAAGGACAAGGGTGATGATATCTACAGCAAGTGAAGATATGGTGGAGATATGGTGGTCTCAAAATGGCTTGTTGCTGTGTTATTTGCAGCACGTGAAGATGGTGATGGTGATGATAATTCAGTGACTGAGACTTGAGATGTTGACACTATGGTGTCCATGGTTATCAGAATCCCAATCCGGATCTTACAATCCTACGATCTTACGATCCATTTGAGTGCAATCGATCCGGATCGTGTAAAAAACTCCTTGTAGGTAGGATCTTTCGATCCTGGTAGTGGGATCTTATACGATCGTGGAATCCCGATCCAAATCTGATCCTATCCGATCCAATTTACAAGCCTTGTTTTGTATTGTATGACATATTTTATTGTAAATTTTATGTTTGTTGTCTAAATACCAATTTATGTGGTCAAAATAAAATAATAAAAATTAAGTAGTATTGAATCAAATAGACTAAGAAAAACAAATTAGGAAACAAACATTCAAATATTGCGGTAATTTAAAAAAATTAAATAGTCAAAAGAAGAAACTTAGCTTTAGCGAAGTCTAAGGAGGGTAAGATAATTGCAACTTTATCCCAATTTTTGGAGAGATTATTTTTGTGACTTGAATCTGCTCCACCAGGAATACTAACGACAAACCTTATTATTCTGTTAAGTTATTCTTTTGAGTTCTTAATCTATTTTCATATCAACTTTGTTAAATATTTTTTCTTCACTTTTTATGCATTATTGTAGATTGTAAAGTATTTTGTTATAGAATTCTTCTTCTTCTTCTTCTTCTTGTTCATCTTCTTTTTTGATGAAATACAATACTTTTACCATTGAGTTTTCTATTGTATAATATTATATGTACATTTTACATGGAGTATTATATTTTTCACAATATCTTCACTTCTTTTTAATAGAATATGGGCTCTTTTTGTGTATACTTTATAAGAAATATTTATTTAAATTAAATTATTATGTAATCTGTCTTTTTTGGTAGGATCTTACGATTCTCGATCCGATTCTACGATCCGATCCTATAAACACCTCCAACGATCCAACGTAGAATCCCGATTTTAACAACTTTGATGGTGTCTGATAAACAAGAAAACTGATTGTTACAACTACGTGATGAGTGTTGCATTGCCAACAAGTGTGAAGGATGGTGATTATTATCATCTCGGGGCACTATTGGATCCCAAAACTTGTACTCGGACAATTCTTTCATAGTGTACATCATGTGATTTAAAACTCTAGATAAATGCATAATCAGATGGCAAATTTTTGCCATCTTTCATGGGCGCTGTTTGGGAACAAATTTTTTGGGTTTTGTTTTTTTGTTTTTTTTACTAAAAGACAAATTGGTTACAAAATAAAAAATGGTCATGCTACGTAGCTCGAAAGCTACGTAGTTCGAATGCCCCGAATGTTGTTGTTGTTGTTGTTGTTTTTTTTTTTTTTTTTTTTCAGACGCAGAAATCAGGAGGAAGGAGGGGAGAGGAGAGGAGGGGAGGAGGGAGGAGGGGACTGGAGGGGGCCTAAAAAATGGAGGGGGAGGGGAGGAGGAGGAGGAGGAGGAGGAGGAGGAGGAGGAGGGGGCGGAGGCGGAGGCGCAAGTTGCGATGGCGGAGTCATGAAGTGCATGACGGCCGGAGGCGAGCTGCGACGACCTCCTCTTCCTCTTCCCTCTCTTCTCTTTCTCTCCCTCTCCCTCTTCTCCCTCTTCCTCTGCAATGAAAATGGCAGAAAAAGAAGAAAAAAACAAAAATCAAAACCCAAAACGACGTCGTTTTGGGTTTTGAGCCACATTCGAGCCTTTAGTTTCGAGCACTGAAACATTTTCCAATAAAAAAAACAAATCCAAACAAAATATCACATCAAATCCCATAATCATTTCACTTTTTCTCTCAAACATCACATCCAACCACAAAAAAATCCAATTATCTTTCCAAACACAAAAAAAAATTTCTCCAATAATATCCTACAATTAAAAAAACTTACAAAAAAACTCACTTCCCAAACACTCATATAGTGTAGTTCATGTTGATAAATGAATTTTATGATTTGGATACTTTTTTTGACTTGTATGTTTGAGGTTGTTATCAGCTTGATATGATAAAAGTTAAGGATAAAAGTTAGTATGCAGGTTGTTTAGTGTATAGATGTTAGATTTTTTTTGCTTACTTCATAGTTGCTGTTTCTGCTTAGTTTGTTAAGAGGTTGCATTTTATAAGCTACTGTCTACATATTATTAGGCAAGGTTGTATTCCTATATATATATATTATATATTAAAAATAACCTTCTACGGCATATAAAATTATGTGATGAAAAGTATAATGATTTATAACATGCAAAAAAAATGTCGTAAAAGATTATATACAGCATACAAAGTATGTCATAAATATATTAAAAATGATATTCTACGGCATACAAAATTATGTCGTGAGAAATGTGATGATTTATGACATTTAAGAAAATGCCGTAAAATATTATATACAGCATACAAAGTATGCCATAAATATATTAAAAATAACTTTTTACGGCATGCAAAATTATGTCATGGAAAATATGATGATTTATGGCATGACAAAAATGTCGTAAAAAATTATATACGACATACAAAGTATGTCATTAATATTTAATTTATTACTTTTTCCAACTTTATCTACACGCCGTAAATGATGCTCAACTTTCCACGACATATCATATAACGGCATTTGTGTGCATGCCGTGAAAGAATTTTTACGACATACATTGCAAGTTATAAAAATTCAATTTTGTTGTAGTGATACATGACCAAAAAGAGAAGAAAATAACCAAAAGGTTGAGTTTATTTTCACTAAAATTATTCAGGTGTGCAGTATCGTGACACAAAATTTATTAATTGGTGCAAGTTTCATGTGGAATGCATACCAATCAATGATTAAAATCTTGTATATGTCATGTCGCACACAATCAACGACACCTCAATGTGAAGATCATGTACTTTTGGATTGAAAGGTCATCTGATTAGTAGAATTTATTTTAAATATGACTTACACTATATCAAATTTAATTTTACACATATATAAGTGATTTTTCAAAGTGATTTTTTATGATACATAATATCAAATTATATCACAATCTGTAAAAAAGTTAGTTTTAAGCAGAATGACATGAAAAATTGGTCACTTGTTCCATAAATTGAAAAAATTTAGCATTAAATGACAGAAATGTTGAGGGGAATGAGAATGTAATTTCAGGTTTTCATGATTTGAGTATTTGGAATGAATTAGAATAAAAAAGTAGTTCATGATTATCTATTTTACCAACTTTTCAGAGGAAATCTCATATTCTTCACCAAAAAAAAAAAAAAAAATGTTAGCTATCTAAAAAATAAAAAATAATAATCAGGCCCTTAATGTTTAAAATTTTGTTACTTTTCCATTAAAGATTCCTAATGAAATCAAATGCTTAAATAACATTCACACAAAAATTTTATTACTAGTAATAGCATCCGCATCAGTATAGCCAAAATAACAAAAAGCTAAAATATAGCTAGCTTGTTCCTCCATCAGTCTCAACAATTTTTTTCTAAATTAACATTTTGTTAAATTTGTTTAAAAGTACCTCAACAACTTTGTTTTGGCACTGTTCATTCGTTACATGATTTTTTATTATATTTTCTGGAGCAAAACTGGGCCAAAATCTTTAAACTGGTCATTCACCCGAATGTCCCCTCGGACATCCCACTGGATGTCCCATGAATGCCTGTAACAAAAGAAGGAAAAATGCCAAAAATTAGTCTAACCAGTAGACCAATCAACGACAATTTTTTTTTTTTTTTTTTTTTTTTTGCATTTTTTCATTTTTGCATTTTTTGAGAATTGTGTGGGTGGCACCTCATCAATTTAATAAAAAAAGAAAGAATAAAAAATACAACAACAAAATAATATTTTAATAAAATTGAGTTAGAATAGAGAGTTTGATGCAGTGAGTTGCTAGCTAAAATAGCAAAATAGGTTTTTCAGCTTTAATTTAACTAAAAATTTAAAGAGTTTGATGCGAATGCTCTAATGACACTCTTATTTAAAATTCTGTCATTCAAACATAGGTAATAAATTTAACAGATATATTATGAGAAACTCAAGGAAGAGTAATTCAGGTATATGTTTGTATATAATTGATGGACTTAATTATATATTCTCGAGAGTAATTCATGACACCGTATAAATAGAATAGTATTCATTGTAAGTAAGGTCAAGTTTGGCAAGTTTATAAAAAGTTAAAAAGTCAAAAAGTTATTCAAAAAGTTAAAAAGTTAACACTATTCACCAAAAGTAAAAAATTATGGTTGTATAACTTCCAATCCTAATTTTCCTCTACACATTAATTTATACAATTTTTTAATACACATTTTTCTATAAAAAGTCAAAAAGTTAACCCAAATATCTATATTTTTTTTCTCAATTTTTTAGTCTAAAAAGATAAAAAAAATATACTTATTTAAGATACCCCAAACAATCCCGAATCAATATTTTAAATAAAAAATTTGAAGAGCAAATATTAAGTACCACGTGACAACTTGTGATAACCAACTAACCCAATGCAATGGGGACCGAATTCATTTTTATTTAGGGACTTACGTGTAAATCTCTTTAAGTAAATTTATTATCTAATAAATCTTATAATAATTAATGGTATTTTTATATATATTATTAAAAAAATTATTAATTATTAATTTATAAAAAATGTCACTAATTATAAGTTTTAGCAATAGTTTAAAAAAATCGTCACAAAAAGGTCATTAATTTTCAACTTTCAGTAACAGTTTAAAAAATTCGTCACAGAAAAACGTCACTAATTATAAGTTTTAGTGATAATATATAAAGCCGTGACAAAAAAAAAATCACTAGTTATCAATTTTATATGTAAAAAATCGTAACAAAAAATTATACGTAGGGGCGATTGTATTAGGACATATTTTTAATAGAAATTGATGGGAATTAAGTTCAATTATTAGAACCTATTAATAATTTACCTTTTTATGTAACCGAGATTAAGTAATTTCTCACCTCAAATAATTTAATGTTATGTGGAGTTAGCTAGTATTAGTTTGAGGAAAACATCAAAAAAATCGTAAATTGGTTCAATTCAACCTAAATCATACTGTTTGGTTCGTTTTTTAGTTTTTAATTTTTTATTTTTTTAATGCATGATTCAATTTTGATTTTTAAAATAGTTGAAAGGTATTTTACAGCTCGGTCTGTGATTTATAGTTATGGATCCAATTTGAAACCAAATCGGTTCAGCTAGATATATACATATGTATAATTTGTTATTTACGATAAACACTCAAATATCTTATTAGTATCTTATATATATTCATAAGTTGTTAACCATTTGTTTACAAGTGTCCCTTTGTTTACAAGGGTGTTGTTGGGCCCACGGGTTCTGTTTTTACAATCCGAATCAAGTCATCAAGTACTATATGCCTATAAAATATCACATTGATCGAATATCGATAATTATTTCATTGGATCAGATTTCTATCAACCGTCTATTTTTTCACCGTTCATTTTTTTAATACAAAACTGATTTGATTATTACATAGCTATTGATATCCAATTAACGTGATTTTTTACAAGTATATAATACTCAATGAGTTCTACACATTAAATGGTTCAAATTATCAAAATGGGACCCGTGGTGGGCCTCTACCAGCCCAACAGCACCGTCAAATCCGATCACGGACCGTAAGGAAACCAAATCCTTTGGATAATAGTAAAACTAGTTCTAAACAATTATTTAAATAATTTTATTTGTAAAATGATAATATATTGAGCAAATTATGATTATGCTATGAATGATGACAAAGTTCATGAATACTGTGGTTTCAAGCTAAACTGAATTGTGTTTTCATAGTTTGGTTTGGTTTGCTTCCAAGATTGTCATGGTTCAGTTTAGTTTCGAATTTTATGGAATCATAGTTAGTGATTTGGTCTTGATTTACTTCAACACAGAACCAATCCTAATCATGTTCGTCCTTATTTAGGATTGCAAATGATTAGAACTGTTCGTGAACAGACTTGAACTCGATTCTGTTTCGTTAAATTTTTATTGCGTTTGAGTTTGAACTTGAGCTCGTTAAAATCTTAATAAATATATCCAAATATACAAAAACTTGACTCGTTAGCTTGGCTCGTTAGTTGGTTCGCTTAATATATATTTAAATAATAGAATAAATATATTATTTATATATTAAATAATGTAAAAATATGTATAACAATAGGATAAATATGTTATTTATATATTTAAATAATTTAAATGTAAACAATAGCTAAATTTATTTATATGTAAATAATAACTGACTATACATAATACATTTATATAATAGTAGTGGTAGATATTATTATTTTGGCTTAAAATGAACCAACTCACATAAAGAAAATGAGTTATCTTGCTTGAGGTCCTGCCAGACGTTATGCCGAATCCGTTGTGTCAAGAGTTGTCTAACATCAATTCATGATGTTTTGATGGATTTTGAAACGTCTCTAGCTCTCTCTTTAAGTTCACTCCATGATAGAGGGAGGGGAGGTTGTTTATTTCATTTATTGATTTTTGTCCAAGTTGTGCATCGAAATCATCAAGCAATCAATTTGCTTATTGATGGTTTTGGAAACAATTCTAACCTTCTTTCGAGGCTTTCTCATGACAGAGGGACAAACAGAGTCCAAAACACTCTGTCTACACTGTTTTCATTTCAGAGCACAAAACAGAATTTGGCATAAAATTGAGGCATGACCGGCCTTCTTTAGGCCTGGCCGGGCTTCATTGAGGCCTGGCCGGTCCTCAATGTTTGGTCAACAATGTATTTTTGAAGAAAACAGAAAGTAGTGGCTGAAGGTGAAACAAAATGCTCTGGGTAGACAGTGTTGTTCTTGGACGCTGCGCATGCGAACATTATGCATCATTATGCATCCTTGTTTGATGATTAAATTATTGTTGTAATTAATTATCATTATTGTAATTAATTATTGTTATTATAATTAACCTTGTTTATTTGTAATTGTTGTAGTTAATTAGCTTAAATAGCTAGTTTATGTCTCATTATTACCCTTGTTGTAATAGCATAGTTAGCTAGTTAATGCTTTAATGATTTCATTCAGTTTTGTAATAAGTAATTTAATTCGGACTTTCGGACTTTGATTCACACCCTCTTGCAGGAGGGCAATGTTATAATATGTTGTATATCTTCTAACCCCACGTCTTTCTCCCTTTTATTTACTTGCTTATGATAGTTAGTTTAGAAACATCACATTTTTTTTAGCATACTCCATGTTTTGCTCCATTTGTCTTATATGTATCCAAGGTTCGGCTCATCAGGTTAACCCGATATCAAATGTTTAAATTCATTACTTGAATATGTGTTTTATCGCAAGTCTTGAATGGAATCATATGCCATGCTCATAGCCGAGTTTGTAAAATACATAATATGCGAGTTGCATTAGTCATATTGCATTAATTAGGAACATGCATATTTTTCTAATTATTTTGCTTAGTTTTGGCTCGAAGTACTAGGTGAGTAATTTTATGTTTTAGCATTTTGCATCGAATGTTTGTGTTGCTATGTTAAAGCATGAATACCATGAGACTAAGTGCTTAAATGATATAATTGTTTGAATGTCTGTGGATGAAGGCTAGTTGCTTGAATTGGGATGGCTTGATTAAATATCCATTTTAGCCCACTTTTTCGAGTGACAAATTCACGAAACAATTTCGAAATAAAATATAAAATCAAATGTTCCAATTCTTATAAACTAGTCTATACCTTTTTTGAGAAGGGAGTGCCTTGAGTCAAATTTTGTTCGCACATTACTTGAATGCGTAAAAAATACATATTTTGTGATTGGTACAAAATAGTGTGATTTACACATTTAGGTGCCGTCAATATATTTTTTGGATATTGGGTCCATTACTTTGAACTAATTAAAGTGTATATTGTTCACACAATCAAAAAGTACGTGAACAAATCTATTTTTTGGTACCTTCACACTAGGAGTGACAAAATTACCCAACTCGATTGTGTTTTATCAAATTCGATTTTAATAGGAAAAGTTTGGAAGAGTATTGATAGAGTATGGTCAAGTATAAGGATACGTAAATCAAAACTGTCAAAATTAAGAAAATTTGAAATTGAATCATTAAAATAGTTGAGTTTCAATATAAAAAAAATGTGTACAAAATCCGATAAAAACCAACCTACTAACTTCTGACAGCCTTTGAAATAGCTTGAAATTAATTAGGAAAATGTTAAGTATGTTGAAAAATTACTTTTGAAAAATCACTTATAGTGTAAAATCAAATTTGATATAGTATAAGGTCATATCTAAATAAATTTTACAGACACATTTTATTTGTAAAATGTGTAGTAGTATGACCCTCCATCGCCAACATTCCAAAGCTTCCAAGTCAGAAATCTATTTGATTTTAACATTGAAGTGTCCTTGACTTTTTTTTCCCTCCAGCCTTGACCTTTGGTTGAGATGCTATGTGTGACAATTAATCAATTTTTTTTTTATAAATGATATATAAGTCTATTTTTTAGACTACTTTTTACATTTGATAATAAGTGAAATGATTGATTAATGATGGGGAAATTATTGTCCAGTAGAGAGTAGAAAAAAAAAATTATAAATACATTGAGCGTGCAAGTAATTCTATGGTAGGATGTAAATAAAAATTTGTGAGGGTGATGTTTCTATAAATTTTTTCTCCTGTCCCACTGGACAGTAATTACCCCTATTAATAATTAGAGAAAATATAAGAGAGGAGAGAGAGGGAAAGAGAGAGAATTGCCTTGGATATTCTAAGGCAGCATCACAGGATTGAATTTGAAAAGTCTAATTTTTAGGCCTAAACAACAATTTTTTTTTTTTTTTTGGAAAATAGGCTCAACCTTTTGATCCGTTTCTTCTCTATAGTGTCTTTCATTCATTAACTGCACTTGTTTTCTCTAGCAAGTTTGTGCAAGCAACATTCTCATTCGATATATCAGTAGCCAAAAAAATAAAAAAACTACTTAAGGGAATTCATTAATTCAAGATCTAAGGTAGAGTTCCTTGTTACATTGTCAACCAACTACAACTCCAAAAAAATAAAAATTCTAGACAAAAATATGCAAGAATTTCAAGATTTTAACTTCTGATTTGTTGCATGGATCAGTCTTATTATTGATCTTTAACACCAATATAGTTTGCAATCCACTCACCACCATTACACAATTGAATTTTCTTTCAGCTATATATGTACCTTGAACTATAGGCCATCATCAATTCAATTAGTTCCTTGGAATCAAATTGGCAGAGTTGAACATGAATGGATAAATATAGCTAATGGAATAATCTTTACCAGGCTTGCCATAGCAACACAACTTTGCCAATTTCCGAGTCTCAAAACTGTAGAGATATAGTAAGACCAGTTGTGATTACGATCGTTCTTGGCATAAAGAAGCAACCCATTGCAGGAATCGATGAGCCATGGAAGGTTGTGTTTGGTAGAGCATTGAAGAGTGAAAGCTTGGGAATGGTCTTGGTTTTTGAAGAAGAGTGTTCGACGGAGGTTATTGGGCTCGTTTTTGATGTTGTATGTCAAGAAGATGACAAGGCCAGAGGAGGTGGAAGGAGGGAAGGAGTGGCGGAGAGAGGTGATGAGACTGTACCAAGTCTTGGAGACGCACTTGGATCTTGCGCGAGAAATCAAAGGAAGTCGACAGAGGATGGATTCAAGAAGCTCAGGACATAAGTCATCCATGGTGGTGGTGGTGGTGGTCTCTGCCTCCTCCATAGAGAATTAAAGAGTGCGACCCAAGAAAAATCTCCAAATCAAAATGAATAACGTGTGAGCAAAACAATTTGGTTTGATTTGTCTAAAACATATCCTATTATATATCCTATTAAACTAAACAAGAAAGGAAAAAGAACCCTCAATTTTGATTTTGGAAATTACCATATCTATTAAGTTTTAATGTGCACAAATATATATATATATATATATAATTTATACAAATTGTTTCAATAAAGTTTAATTCTCCATAATAATATATTTTGTTTTTCTATTTACGTTTAGTATTTGTGTAAAATTACATATTTGGTTGATAAAATTTATTATTAATATAAACATTCTTATATATTTTGTTCATAATTTTTTTAAATTTTTTTTTGTCTTAATAAGTAAATTAATTTAAATTTAATTTTTTTTTGTCAAGCTCAAGCTCGAGTCACTCGTTTACAGGATCGAGTTGGCTCCAGCCAAACTCAAGTTTATCAAATATTTGACAAGCCAAGCTTGATTACTTAAGTGCAACTTGAACTCAACTAATTTAATATACAATCATGAATATTTAAAAGCTCAGCTCAGCTCAACTCAATTATTACTATAATTGTTATTTTAACTTTAAAAAAAAAAAAAAATCAAAGTTAGTTGCATTTGAAAATCCTTGGGAGGCACTTTAAATAATTTTAATAGATAGGTATTTAAAAGAAGAAGAAGAAGAAGAAGAAGAAGAAAAAGAAGAAGTAGTAATACATAAATAAAAAAATGGTTAAGTAAAATGAATTATGTATCTTATTTATATTTTAGCCAGTGAAAAATGAAGAGTAGTATTAAAATTACTTTAAAAGTGAATGACACAATATATATATATATATATATCTCTATCTATATTGGAGAATTCTATTATGCACACCCCTAACCATATATATATATATATTTGATAAGCAAAAAGAAGAAACTTTATTGATGAATCAATAGAGTACATCAAAAGCAAACGGATGAGCACAAAGAGCATCAAAGTGGCTTAAACGATCCCAATTAGGCTGGCACCGAGAATGACACGCAATCATATACGAGCACACCATCACAGGTTGATGAGAAACCAACGGAACAAGAGAGGAAACAAAACAAATAAAAGTGAACCTACAGAACCAAAGCAGCAACCCCAACATCCAAAAAAAAAAAAACTCCCAAACCACTCCCAATAATAGTGCCAAACAGAGCTGCCAACCCACCCTACCAACCAGAACTACAGAGCATTCCCGTTTGTTTTGGGCTATAGGGAGGATATTGGGACTAGTAATACCAAGGTATTACTACCCAAACCCAGCCACCATGCATACTGCCATATGTTCAAACATCGAGCAGACCAACACAGCAGCAGCACACCCAACCACTTTTGCAGCAACTCCTACAACAACAAAAAAAAACTCAAGATACCACACCTCTCATACTGCAGGAAACCTGATTTGTGGTAAATTAAATACTAAGTCCTGCATTGACAAACCACATTTGGGGTGGTGATACGTAATCTATAATGCAATCCTAACTTTTACCTGCTCACTAAGCACTTCCAACTTAGGTTGTATACTTGAAAAAACACATTTATTTCTACAATTCCAAATGGACCATAGCAAAGCCATCAAAATAGCTTTCCATACCGACCACTCAAACTTCTTAAATTTGAACCCACAGCCCATCAGTTAAGAAGCCCCTCAACTGACCCAGGCACCACCCACTGAACACCCAACCAATCCACTAGACTCGACCACACCTTTCAAATTGGCAGACACAACAAGAGCACATGATCAACCGATTCAATATCACTATTGCATAAAACACACATGTTGCGAAACACTCCCACTGAGCACACCAATTCTTTGAAGATAGTCCACTGTTTTAACCTTACCCTTCCATGCCAACCACCCAAAGAATTGCATTTTAGGCAGAGAGAGATTGTTCCATAGCAGTGATGGAACAATAGACAAACTTCCCCTTTATTTCTATTATAGATGGAAGCAACACTGAACTTACCTACAGGGGATGCAATCCATCTTAAACAAACGTCAGCCTCAGCCACTGAAATCTTGGCTGCGTTTAACAAAGTAATAAGCCTTCCAACCTCAGCTACCTCCAAAGCTCTTAATGGTCTTTTGAAAACCTACAACTAATCTTCCAAAGAACCTTTCCTTTCCACAAGCAGACGAAGAGAAACTTCCTTCTCAACCGACAACAAAGAGAGTCTTGGAAACATAGCATTCAAACACAGATCACCAACCCACTTATCAACCCAAAATCTAATCCGAGATCCATTTCCAACCACAATCTTGTAATTGTACTGATAGAAATTCCCCAATAGTGGATTACAGCTAGCGACCAAAAGAATATCCCCCCACACTCTTGAAACCCTCCTACTATCCTCTAGAAATGGCATCCAGCTCCGTTCAGTATATGCATCCTTAGTTACATTCACTGTGTTTGGTTTGAGTTTTCTGGATTAAGTTTTTTGAAAACTGAGTTTTTTGGTTTTCGTATTCTTTTGTTTTTAGTGAATATTTTTAAAATTTTAAACATTTTTTTTACTTTTTTAGATGCATCTTAGTTAGATGTATCTAAAAAGTAAAAAAATTGTGAAAAAATATTTTAAGAAATTAATAAATACATAAAAATACAAAAAATGTACTGAATTCTTGTATTTTTTTTGTATTTTTGGTATTTAGTGAATTTTTAAAAGATTTTTTTTTAAATTTTTTTACTTTTTAGGTGTATTTATGTTAGGTGTGTCTAAAAAGTAAAAAAATTACTTAAAATATTAAAAAAATTCAGTAAAAACAAAAAAACACGGAAAATAAGAGTGTAGAATTTTCTGAAAAGTGTTTTCTGAAAACTCAAAACAAGCACAGTGATTATTTTTTTTCTTTAATTATGGCTAATTTTATTTTTTTGTCATGACATTATTTTGAGATCTTTAATTATGCCGCATTTATGTTTGGCTATGACTTTTTTTTAAATTTTTAGTTATGATTTAAAAATTATGGAATTATGTCATTTTCTTCTATAATTATAAGGTACATAATTATTTACTGTGCGGATTGTAATCCACACAGTAAATCCAATCCGATGTTTGTTTTTTTTTTAGTCCGACGAACATGGAGTCCGGCCGAACTCCTTATCCCCCATATGGGGAATTATAATATCCTGGGGAGAGGGGGAGACAATTTTTGGAGGATTATTTACTATTGGGATTAGGTGGTGAAATGACCATTTTAACCCTCTGCTATTTAATTATGTATTATATTTAGTAAAATTTAATAAAATTTAAATGTCTCAATTTAAAAATAAAATAATTTTATTTAACTTTTTATTGATGTTTTATTTATTTATTTTAAAATAATTTTTTATAGATATTTTATTGATGTTTTATTTTAAAATTTTGTTTATATTTTATTTAATTTCATTATTTAAATGTTAATAGATGTTTTATTTAATTTCATTGTTTAATTATTATTATTTTAAAAAAAATTTATTTAAAATTTTAATTAAAAAAATAATATAAATTTTTATTGATATTTTATTTATTTATTTAATTTAAAAAAAATAAATTTATTTAATTGTGTAAAAAATAAAATAAAATAAATTTTTATTTAATCTAGCTAAAAATAATTAAAATATTAAAGATATGTTTAATATTGCTATTACTTAGTACACAAATGAAAAAGGGTAAAACAGTCTTTTGTTCATTTATCCTATTTAGTCCGTCCAACCAAACGTTGGATTCACTAAAAATAATCATTTCCAGACATGTAATTCCATGAAAAAACAAACACATGATACATATCCAATCTAACCAAATAGTCCGGGGGATTCACAGTCCCAGAACTCAAGTCCGATGGATTCTAATCTCCCCTTATCCAATCCGTTTGTGTTTGATTGGGGGGGATAAGGGGGAGATTATTTATTGTGCAGATTGTAATCCACATAGTAAATCCAATTCGATGTTTGTTTTTTTTTTAGTCCACCGAACATGGAGTCCGGCCGGACTTCTTATCCCCCATATGGGGGATTATACTATCCTGGGGGGGGGGTGTGGGACAATTTTGGGAGAATTATTTACTATTGGGATTAGGTGGTAAAAAGACCATTTTGACCCTCTACTATTTAATTATGTATTATATTTAGTAAAATTTAATAAAATTTAAATGTCTTAATTTAAAAATAAAATAATTTTATTTAACTTTTTATTGATGTTTTATTTATTTATTTTAAAATAATTTTTTATAGATATTTTATTGATGTTTTATTTTAAATTTTTTTTAATATTTTATTTAATTTCATTATTTAAATGTTAATAGATGTTTTATTTAATTTCATTGTTTAATTATTATTATTTTTTTAAAAAAAATTTATTTAAAATTTTAATTAAAAAAATAATATAAATTTTTATTGATATTTTATTTATTTATTTATTTAAAAAAAATATAAATTTATTTAATTGTGTAAAAAATAAAATAAAATAAATTTTTATTTAATCTAGCTAAAAATAATTAAAATATTAAAGATATGTTTAATATTGCTATTACTTAGTACACAATTGAAAAAGGGTAAAACAGTCTTTTGTTCATTTATTCTATCCAGTCCGTCCAACCAAACGTTGGATTCACTAAAAATAGTCATTTCCAGACATCTAATCCTATGAAAAAACAAACACTGGATACATATCCAATCCAGCCAAAATAGTCATTTCCAGACATCTAATTATTTTATTTTTAAATTGAGACATTTAAATTTTTTTGAATTTTATTAAATATAATACATAATTAAATAGTAGAGGGTCAAAATGGTCATTTTGACCACCTAATCCCAACAATGGATAGTCCCCCAAAAACTATCCCATACCCCCCTAGGACACAATAGTTCCCTATATGGGGGATAAAGAGTCTGGCCGGACATGGAGTCTGGCGGACTAAAAAAAAATCAAACGGCGGATAAGGAGCACTATTTAGATTACAATCCAAATAGTGAATAGTTCCCCCCTAATCCGACAAATCAAACATGCCCAGTATACACAAGTCAAAAGTGTGTAGCATAGTCTTTCCATTGCCCTTATCATATACTTGCATCATTAGTCACTTCAGGTCCTATTTAGTTAAAGGGTATGATAGGACTCCATATCTATTCCATATAATAGTCCGATGCTTAGTTCAAAAAATATAAGCTAAACTAATAGAACAACTATACTATCAATCCTTTATTTGTTACCATTAGGGGTGTGGGATATAAAATGGCGGGATAACTCTTCTTCTGGTTTAGAGGGTAAAATGACATTTTTGACCCTCCGAATTATTGTACTTAGTAAAATAAAATAAAATTTAAAAGTCTCAACTAAAAGTTAAAATAAATTTATTTAATTGTTATTGATGTTCTATTTATTTATTTTTCTAAAAGTTCTAACCAAAAAATAAAATATAATTTATAACTCAAATTTAGTATTCTTGTTATTTAGTAAACAATTCAAAATGATAAAATAGTCTTTTGAGCATTTATGTTTCTTTATAATATCCCAAACAAGCATATGATTCAATAAAATAGCATTTTCTTAATATATAATCCCATGACTAAACAAACATAAAATAAACATCTTTTCCAACCAAATAATTTAGAGACTATGTATCACAAGATTAACAAGATGATGAATCACAATTCTCTCTTATCCAGTCTTTCCAAGCAAATATGCTTCTAAGTGGCTTATTAAAATACCTTATGGGGTTGATTGGAAAGATTTACCATGTTACACCTTTTTTAGTCACATTACATCTCTATTTTTTAATATATATTTTTTTTAAAATTCAAAAAATATACTTATTTAGCATTTCCCAAACAAGAAAAAGTAGGATATATAGTTTGGATTATTTTAATTTCTTATTTTGCTGCTTTGTTTTTTAATTTTTAATTCTTTATTTTACCTTTTTTCTTTTTTGGTAGAGTTTTGAGGGTTATTTTGGAAAAATCAGCTTTTATAGAGATATTATTTTTGGGTAAATTCTATTTGCACACAGTACAAACTCTCAGTACACACCACAAATAGTGTTCAGATATAAATATTCAAACAAAAGTCAAATGTTCGAATATAAATTTATAAATATAAAGTAGTTGTTCGGATATAAATAATTGAACGGAATATATATTTGAATAATTTATTTTTTATTCATAATTTTAAATCCGAACATTTGACAATTGTTCGAAAATTTATATTCAAATACCATTTGTGATATATATTGAAAGTTTATATGATGTGCAAATAGACTTTCCCATAATTTTTCTTTGTTTTCTACCATAGATGGATAAAAAGACATCTTATTTTTTAATAATAGCATGCAGTTCAATTTTGAACAATTCAAAACATATATTAATTTTATTATTATTATTTTATATAAATAACCTGCTCAACAAGTCTTATAATATAAATGATTTAATTTGTTTAATCTTTTACTCCGTTTCACTTTTAAAAGGAAAAATCTTTTTTTTATAATAATAATTTTAAATAATATTTAATTAATTAAAATGAAATCGAAGGCTATTGAATTGGAATGAAATTATTTCTTCTTTAATCTCTACCAAATAATCATTCTATTATGGGATTTTTATTGATAAGTCCAATTTAGAAGCGTTTTAACCCAAAAAGTCCATGAAGGAATTTTTTAACCCATTTAGTCCCATGTATGTATAGTTTTATTCCATAAAGTCCATTTTCTTGATTTACACTATTTTCTTGGACACTTATGCCCTTATATTCAATTTTGATACCCTTATAAATATTTTTTGAAGGATTAGCAATTTAATGATGTGAAAATTTATATTTTAAAATTCACATTAGTAGAAATGTAAAATTAGCCCGTGGGCGACCTGAAACCTGCCGACGAGCCGGGGCAGGCCCGGCCCGTTGACAATGTGAATATTCACATTGACATGTTAACATTCATATTAATAGGAGTGTAAAATTGGCCCGCGTCCCGTGGTGGGGCGAAACCCGCCCGCGGCCCATGGGCGGCCCGGGACGGGGCCAGTCCGGCCCGTTGACAATGTAAATATTCACATTGACATGTTAACATTCACATTGATAAGAGTATAAAATTAGTCCGCGACCCATGGGCCAAAAGTTCTGACGGTTCGACCGGCTTATTGACAATGTGAATATTCACATTGACATGTTAACATTCACATTGATAGGAGTGTAAAATTAGCCCGCGTCTCGTGACTACCCGAAACCCGCCACGGCAAGGCGGCAGGCCATCCAACCTGTTAACAATGTGAATATTCACATTGACATGTTAACATTCACATTGATAAGAGTATAAAATTGGCCAGCAGCCCAGGACGGGCCCGGCCCGTTGACAATGTGAATATTCACATTGACATGTTAACATTCACATTAATACGAGTGTAAAATTGGCCCCCGTCCCGTGGCGGCGCGAAACTCGCCCGCGGCCCATGGGCGGGCCCGGTCCGACCCGTTGACAATGTGAATATTCACATTGACATGTTAACATTCACATTGATAAGAGTATAAAATTAGTCCGCAACCCATGGGCAGCCAAAAGCCCGACAGCGGCCCGGGGCGAGTCCGGCCCGGCCCGTTGACAATTTGAATATTCACATTGACATGTTAACATTCACATTGATAGGAGTGTAAAATTAGCCCGCGTCTCGTGGCTACCAAACCCGGCGTGGCGGCAGGCGATCGGCGGCGACATTAACAATGTGAATATTCACATTGACATGTTAACATTCACATTGATAAGAGTATAAAATTGGCCAGCAACCCAGAGCGGGCCCGGCCCGGCCCGTTGACAATGTGAATATTCACATTGACATGTTAACATTCATATTAATACGAGTGTAAAATTGGTCCCCGTCCCGTGGTGGTGCGAAACCCGCCCGCGGCCTATGGGCGGCTCGGGGCGAGCCCGGTCCGACCCGTTAACAATGTGAATATTCACATTGACATGTTAACATTCACATTGATAAGAGTATAAAATTAGTCCGCGACCCATGGGCGGCCAAAAGCCCGACAGCGGCCCGGGGCGGGCCCGGCCCGGCCCGGCCCGTTGACAATGTGAATATTCACATTGACATGTTAACATTCACATTGATAGGAGTGTAAAATTAGCCCGCGTCTCGTGGCTACCCGAAACCCGCCCACGGCCCGTAGGTGGCCCGGGGCGGTCCCGGCACGACCTGTTAACAATGTGAATATTCACATTGACATGTTAACATTCACATTGATAAGAGTATATAATTGGCCACAACCCAGGGCGGGCCCGACCCGGCCCGGCCCGGCCCGTTGACAATGTGAATATTCACATTGGAACCGCCATGACGGCCCATAGGCGTCCGCCAGATTAACAATGTGAATATTCATATTGACATGTTAACATTCACATTGATAAGAGTATAAAATTAGCCTTCGGCCCGTGGACGGCCAAAAGCCCGCCCGCGGCCCCGGACTGGCCCGTCCCGTTGACAATGTGAATATTCACATTGACATGTTAACATTCACATTGATAAGAGTATAAAATTAGCCCGCAACCCATGGGCGGGCCGAAGCCAGGCCGCAGCTCGAGGCGGGCTTGGCCCAACCCGTGACAATGTGAATATTCACATTGACATGTTAACAATAACATTGATAGAAATGTAAAATTTGTCCGTTGTCCGAAGCTTGCTTGACTCGGGGCTCGACCAAACCCGCCCACGTGGGCCTTGAGTCAATTTTACACTCTTATCAATGTAAATGTTAACATGTCAATGTGAATATTCACATTGTCAACAAGCCGGCCAGACTGGCCGTGGGCGGCTTGAGGCGACCACGGCGCGGGTTAATGTTACACTCTTATCAATGTGAATGTTAACATGTCAATGTGAATATTCACGTTGTCAACGGGCCGCCTAACCGCCTAGGGCTGGGCTTCGGCCGCCACGTCAGCCAATTTTACACCTATCAATGTGAATGTTAATATGTCAATGTGAATATTCACATTGTCATCACGGGTCGGCCTGCCCGGCTTTGCCCACGGGTCACGGGCTAATTTTACACTCTTATCAATGTTAATGTTGATATGTCAATGTGAATATTCACATTATGAACGGGCCGGCCCGGGCCCGCCCCGGGCGGCGGGCTGGCTTCGGGCCGCCCTCGGGCCGCGGGCCAATTTTACACTCCTATCAATGTGAATGTTAACTTGTCAATGTGAATATTCACATTATCAACGGGCCGGGCCGGGCCTATTTTTTTGGCCTGTGGGCCGGCCCGGCCCGACTCGAATTTTTCCGGGCACCCACGAGGATCGACATGGGCCGGGCCCCTACACATTGACGATATGAACATTCACATTGACGGTGTGAACATTCACATTAGGGGTATTTTGGTAATTATGTCACCAATAGGACTTATTGAAATATGAGAAAATAATATGCACTAAATGGAACATAAGTAGATGAAAAGAGTATTTTAGTCTTCTTATCTCAAATTGGACCTAATGGAATAGTCAAAAAGAATATGGATTGGATGGAATAAAGCTCTTAGAAAATAGACTTATCAAAAAAGCTTCCTTCTATTATATTTCACTTTAAATCAAACCCTACTTATTCACCCTAAAAAAAATCAAACACTACCGTAAAGTCAAAAAAATAATAATAAATAAAATAATAAAAAACTGTGCAAGTCACCGGTGCCTTGCACAGGCACAATTAACTAGTATACATATTGCTTTTTCTATTGGAGTTCCATAGTATGGAGATCGTGCAAAATACCTAAAATGCATTAAATGCCATGTTGGAGATATTCTCAGAAGTATTATTTGATGCAGAGGGTTAACCATGGATGACAGGTGCCCCAGGTGCAAGTCAGCTAGAGAAGACATCAACCATTTGCTCAGAGAATGCCCCGTAAGCCAAAGAAATATGGTTAGCTTTCAAGAAGCCACAGATGGATAGAGACAAGACAAGTGAGAGACAACCTCTAGAGCAGTGGCTTCAAATAAATCTGAAGAACAAAGAAAAGGAGATCTACCACATTCCTTGGGGAATTGTGTTCTTATTCACCATTTGGAAAATTTGGAAGGATAGAAACAATTTTGTTTTCAGACAGGAGAAAGGCAATGTACATGAAGCTATCAGATATATCTAACACCAAGCAATAGAGACTTATGAAGCTTTCCAAACTGACCACTTTACTCGAAAAACTAATTTTGTAGGGAAAATCAAACTTAACATTGATGGATGCTCAAAAGGCAATCCTGGACCAGCTGGATATGGAGGGCTCTTCAGGGATGAGAGATGAGCATGGGTGCATGGCTATCATGGGAAATTGGAGGAAGCAACTAGCATGGAAGCTGAGCTTTGGGAAGTTTATAGCGGTCTAACCATAATGCTTGAGAAAGGGATGAAAGACATCTGCATTGAGACAGACTCTGCTCAAGTTGTCAAGCTCATTCAGGGTGAACCCTATCAGCACTTTCAGCACAAGGCACTGCTTGAGGACACCAAATTCCTGATGAAGAGATGCAATTGCACCATAGCCCACATCTTTAGAGAGGACAACAAGAGTGCAAATGGCTTGGCAAACATAGGTGTTAATCAACAAGACTCTTTTGTTTTTCTTAATGACCCTCCTAGTGAGATTGCAAGCCTGCTTGTTGCAAACATAATTGGGTCATCCTCTGTTTGTTAAGGCAATGTGGCTTAGTACTCTGTTTGTTTTGTTGTTCCTTTCTTTTATTTGAATCCAAAAAAAAAAAAAGTATTATTTGATGCAGCCTTGATAATTAAGAGATCAAATTTTCAATAATATCAATATATCTATCCATACTAAAAATAAAACGAAAATACCAGCGCTTCTGTTTATGTTACAGATTTTTTTTTTTTTTGTTTTTCTTCTGAAATTACTCACAAGCGTCCTTGTAACAACAATTATATCATTATTCAATTATGGTACTGTTTGGTGCAATTTATTATAAATTAAAAACTAATAATTCAAAAGTATAAGCCAAAACAATCCCTCACTCAGCTTTTAAAAATTAATTTTTTTAATCTTATTTTAAGTTATTTCTACTTAATAAGTAGAAGTTGTACTAAATAGTATGACACACTCGCAGAATAAAAGTAAAAATTATGAGCAATTTAGATAAACTGCACCAAATTAACGTCCCTTATATCCCAAATTTAGTATTTCTTTTCAATTTTTTTTTTATTTTTAAGTTTTGATATTTTCAAATTCATAAAATATTTTAATCTGAAACATACATTTCACATTCTTATTTCGCTAAAAAAAAAGACCTCATGCACACGCATCACCACTACTCGTTAGTTTAGTGGATTCACTTGTCAAGTTCTTTTCAGTGACAATTTATTTGATATCCAAAATTTATCACACAAATTTGATCACTATAATAAGATTGTCAATGATCCAACTGTTATGTTTGTTGGGGGACTTGAATATATGAATGGCTATTGAATATAAAATGACGTCATTATGGAGAAATTCAAATTAATTGACTAAATTAATAAGATTTCGTTAATCTCCTCCAATAATTTTGAAATAATTTAAACATGTGATAAGATTCAACATTTATAGCAGTTGGTAATTTCAAATTAACAATTCACATGCGAATACTATTGTAACAAAAGGTATCCGTGCACCACAAGCATGAATATGAATCTTAAAATTTTGATTAACAAAATTAATAGTGAGACAATTAATACTTTATGAGGTTAGTGTATAATCGGTTATCCAGATAGATTAGTAAAATCAATCAGCTTGTTTGGTTTTGGTTTCCAGAAAATATTTTTCAAAAAATTTTAACTTTTTTATTTTTCGTATTTTTTTTTCAATGAATTTTTTTTAATATTTTAAGTAATTTTTTTTTTAGATATACCTAACATAAATACACTTAAAAAATATAATATTTGTGAATTTTTTTTTAAAAAAAGTTGACTAAATATAAAAAATAAAAAAATACCAAAATTCAGTACATTTTTCGTATTTTTGTATATTTATTAATTTTTTAAAATATTTTACTATTTAGATACATCTAAGTAAGGTGTATCTAAAAAAGTTTTTAAAAAAAATTTAATTTTAAAAATATTTACTAAAAACAAAAAAATACAAAAAATAAAAACATACTCAATTTTCAGAAAATTGAATTTAGAAAACTGAAAGCAAACACACTGAATAGTTTTGTCTTATCTATGTTTGTTTTACAATGAATATATATGGAATTATATAATTAATCTCAATTATATGCTTGTTTTGTGTTGGAGCATTAAAATATAACCAATTTTTTTTAGATAGAATTGAACGTCCATCAAAATCTAATTTCAATAATAAAAATATCTATAAATACAAGAATGCAAGTTGCATAAATTAATAATTACAATTTTATGTTATAATCCACTCATTCAAACATGTCCTAAAAATCTTATGTGCCCCAGAAGATAAGTAATCTATTTATAAAATCTTTAAAATTTGTAGTGATATTGTTTGGGCGAATGAGCAATTGTTATATAGTGTAAATTAATGTTTGTTCCAAAAGAACAATTGAAGCTTTAGAATGAATCTAAAGGCATGCTTATTAGCTTCAAAAGAAAAATAAATATATAACAAAAGGCATGCATATTTATCCTTCAAACAAATTTATTTACTTCTTTCCATTTACATTTAAATTTATAATATAGAAAAATCAATGTTCATAAAATTTATTCCAAACATGGTAGGGATCTCAGTAAAAATGAATTGGAACCACACATTAGTTTTATATATACTTAATGTAACTCTAAATTTATTGTCTTTAGAGATTATTTGAAAAATGATTCAATGTAACGATGATGGCTCGTTATCATTGCAACATAATATCATTATGTTACTTAGAAGTGTTGGTTACGAAATTGTTATGAAAGAATTAGTGGGTCTTTAGTCATATCATAAAATTAAAAATTAAAAATTCAATATCTATTTGCATTATTGGCTAGTGATATCATGTATCAACATAGTGTTCCATTGAATTTTTAATCCTATAATCTTGTATGTCCCTTGGTCAACTCTAGCCTAAAATTCTAAACCTGAATTGGCTTAAGCTTTTGCATAAATTGTGTTATCTAAACAAGACTTATTATGAATCTCACGAGCCACTAAATTCTTTCAAATTAATTCAAATATAAACTTGAAAGAAACCCATAGAGGAAAAAGATGATCAATGAGGAAAAAGATAATTCAAATACTAAAATTGCATTGTTAGAGTTTTCTCCTTTTCCCCCCAAAAAAACCCCACTCAAATTTTGTAAAATAATAATACAATTTGAGAGGGTAATTTATATGAAAATTAGGTCGAGCTGAGTAAATTGGGCCGAGCTGGATAAATTGAGCCAAGCTATAATGATGGGCCAGTTTGGGCCGCACTGCGAAGGGCTGAGTAAAAAGGCCGTCTGAGTTACTTCGGTCTGAAGAAGTAGCCCTGGAGTTGGACCGGTCACAACCGTGGTAATTAGTTCGGTCTCGTAAGGCTTATTTCTACTTCGGTTGAGGGATGGATTGTTCGGTCTTCCGTAAATTAGTTCGGCTCCACTCTTATGGATAGCTCGGTCTTAACATGGGAAGGCCGAGATAAGGGAAAGGAAGGTAGGGGCCGAACTAACAGTTACTTCACTCTTGTTGGAGAGTCGAACTAAAGTATAGTTCGGTTGCAGATCACATATGCCTTACTTACTTCGGTCGTAAGATAGTTCGGCTGTGATAAAACCATCTCACTTGGTTTAAGCAGTGAGGGGGGTGTTGAGAGAAGCATTATCTCTCAGGAGTATGAATCCTAGGGGGACTCTACATGGAGGAGTAAGAGTCCTACTAGGATTGTACCACACGAAACCTATAAAAGCTCACCTATATCACCTTTGGAGAGGTAACGCAATTTTGCTTTCTGAATACACAGAGCTTTTGCCTATTTGACAATCTTTCTGACTTAGGCATCGGAGAGGTTTCCGGCACCCACCAGCCGGCTAGCTCACGTTTGTGTTTTCAGGTGATAAAGCGACGTCGTACGGAGGAACGCAGACTTGATCAACAGGATTATACGAGAAGGTATATTTCTTTCCCGTACAATTGGCGCCGTCTGTGGGAATACAGACAAGAACAACCTCTTGATCAAGCTTTTTCTCTCAAACATCAATGGCGAACAATGAAGAGTTACCCCAGTCCGCCATTGACGGACAAACCCCAGATGGGGGTGCAAGACGGGAAGGCTTACCCTTGGTTACTCCCATGGCGAACCTGGAGCCGCAAAGACAGAATTCCATGAGAGATGTAAGGGGACGAAGGCGGAATAACAGCCCTCATCCCTCTTGTTCGCAAAGCCCAGAAAGACAAAGGCGCAGGATTGATCCTCAAGCTCTGGAGGATCGCGTCAGGGAACAAGACGAGTTGATTCGTCGGATGGCAGCGGACATGGAATCTCTTAAGTGCCAGGTAAAAGGAAAAGAAGTGGCGACAGGAGAGGGGCCAACAACAAGACGCCCCCTCGCCACTCAGAGGGTCGTAGTAGGAATTCTACACCCTCTCAAGCAGAGAACAGAAGCCTCAGGACAGGCGACACGCAATCCAGATCTTCCATGACTCGTCACTCCAGGTCTGAGAGGACGAGGTTTGAGAAGTCATACACTGAGGGAAGCACATATTGGCCCTCACATACGCACCAGACGAGGTCTAGATAGACGGAATTAACCAGATCGTCCGACCTACGATCTGTGCTAGAAGAGAAGGCACGATAGAAGGAGGACGCCAGGACGCGCGATCCACACAGGGTTCCTGCCTTACAGCGGTTGGCTGATTGGACGCATGGAAGCGTCGAGGTTGGAATGCCAATACCACGCCCGGCATACGAACCAACAGACAAGGCATTGGCGAGGCTGCAGACCTCACCGTTCGTCCCAGCAGTAGAAAACGCGCCCCTTCCGTCAGGCTTCCTACAGCCTAAATTCACAACGTATGAGGGGAAGACGGACCCCTACTCGCACTTGAGCCACTTTCGCCAGGTCATGGCTGTATACCGGCGAAACGAGGCCTTGATGTGCATCCTATTCCCTTCAAGCCTTGGCGACCTTGGCTTGACTTGGTTTGAAAAGCTTCCAGAGGGCAGCATAGCCTCCTGGCGAATCAAGTGAGACGCGTAACGCAATTCAGAACAAACACGAAAACCCCGGTGGAGATCGACCAGTTACTCTCCATCGACATGGGAGATAAGGAGACCCTGAGGTCATACAACAATCGCTACTGGGAGACATTCAACTAGATTGGGGACTGCCCAACCAATCTCGCCATTGCGCAATATAAAAGAGGCCTTCCAGTCGGGAACAGACTGAGGGACTCTATCACCATGACACCGCCCCTAACCATGGAGGCCCTGATGGAGAGAGTGCATCAGCACATCAGGGTGGAAGAGGATGGTGCTCGTGCCAAAGCAAAATCGGGTACGACCACAGCGCCAGAGAAGAAGACCTCAGCAAAGGTCAATACGGTAGATCGCCAAAACCGAAACGGGTGAGGCAGGCGAGACAACGGCGAGGACCAGGACAAGAGATGGTTGAGAGTCCACACTGCCATAACCACGGTATTCAAGAAACCGATCTACCGTATACTTAGTGAGATTCGAGACGAGCCTTTCGTCAAGTGGCCAGCCAAGCTAAGCGAGGCCCAGAAGGACTATGATGACAGATCCAGGTGCACCTTCCACAAAGAAAAGGAGCACCACACTGAGAATTGCACGCCATTAAGGCAGCATCTGGAAGAGTTGGTTGCAGCAGGCCACCTGGACAAATACATAGAGGGATGGGCACAGCCAGCCCCCCAGGACCATAACAACCCCAATGGGATGCCGATCGACGCCCCGCCCCAAGGCGTCATCAACGTAATACATGGAGTCTTTGAACCTGAGCGTGTATGCGAGCTCAAAGGTTCAATCAAAAAGGCTGAGCACTTAAAAGAGGTACTAAATGCCCAACCAGTCGTCAAGAAGGGGAAGACAGAGGCCACAAATGTCATGTCTTTTTCGGATAAAGACTTGGCAATGATTTATTGCCCTCACAATGATGCCTTGGTCGTCACTCTCCGAGTCAAGGATTTTGACGTCAAGCGGATTCTGATTGACCAAGGTAGTTCATGCGAAATCATGTACTATGAAACCTTCAAACAACTAAAGTTGCAAGATAAAGACTTGGCGCCGGCCGTATCTTCCCTTATTGGATTCAACTCCATGCCAGAATGGCCCGTCGGCAAAATTATCCTCCCAGTCAGAGCAGGGGGTGTCACAAAACAAGTGGAGTTTTGGGTGTTGAAGGTCCCCTCCACCTACAACATTATCTTGGGCAGAACATGGCTGCATGCCATGCGCTCGGTGGCGTCCTCCTACACCAAGTGATGCGGTTTCCAAACGACACCAGAGTAATAGAAGAAGTTTATGGAGATCAGATCATGTCAAAGCAGTGCTTTGTCACAGTGAATGGCAGCCGCGCTGCCAAAGGTTACGTTCATTCGGTTAAAGAACCTGAGAGTAATAAACTATTCGCGGATGTCGGCAAAGCGGCTAGTCAGAAAGCGGTAGAGGACTTGGTGGAGGTCAGAATAGATGAAAAGAACCCGGATAAGTTCTTTCTACTTGGTTCGTCGTTGTCCAGCACTGAGAGATTGGAGGTCTTGGAATTTCTGACCTCCAACATCGAAGTGTTCGCCTGGACCCCATACGACATGCCAGGCATTGATCCCAACTTCATCTGTCACCAACTCAACGTCCACCCTTCTGCCAGACCGATCATTCAACGCATCCGCAGATCAGCACTCCACCACGCCGAAATAGTGGCGGAAGAAGTAGGAAACCTGCTAGAAGCTGGGGCGATCAGAGAGGTGCACTACCCGAGATGGATCTCTAACACCGTCGTGGTGCCAAAGAAGAAAGGCAAGTGGCGTGTCTACGTCGACTACAAAATGGTCAATAAGGCGTGCCCAAAAGATAGCTTTCCTCTACCAAGGATAGATCAACTGGTAGACTTAACGGTAGGGCACAACCGACTTTGCTTTCTGGATGCATACAGAGGCTACCACCAAATCGCCATGCATGAACCAAACCAGGAGGTCACATCTTTCACGACTCCAAGAGAATTGTACTGCTACAAGGTCATGCCCTTCGGCCTGAAGAACGCAGGGGCGACATTTCAAAGAATGGTCACCAAGATGTTTGAGCCATTGTTAGACAGAACAATGGAGGCTTACATCGACGATATGGTGGTCAAGAGCAAAGATGAGAATGACCATCTCAAGGACCTAGGTGAGATGTTCGAGATCCTGAAAAAGCATAAGTTACGCCTCAACGCGTCGAAGTGTGCGTTCGGAGTAGGATCTGGCAAATTCCTAGGCTTCTTGGTGACCAACCGAGGTATAGAAGCGGACCCTTCTCAGATCAAAGCAATACAGGATCTGGAGAGGCCAAACTCAGTGAAGGAAGTGCAGCATCTCACTGGCATGGCGGCTGCGCTCAACCGGTTCATAAGCCGGTCATCAGACAGACTACGACCATTCTTCCATGCACTAAAGGCTAAGTTTGAGTGGGACGAAGAATGCGACCACGCCCTGGAAAGCCTAAAAGAATACATGTCTTCTCCACCACTACTTGTAACCCCAATCCCTGGAGAAGAACTCTTCTTATATCTAGCGGTCTCATGACAGATGCAATTAGCGCAAAGATTGGTCCGTGCCAGTATGAATCCAATATCTTCCTATCTACTATGTTAGCAAGACATTCTTGGTATTTGAAACAAGGTACTTGCTTGGAGAAATCGGCATTGGCCTTGATGATGGCCTCAAGGAAGTTGTCACATTACTTTC
The DNA here is from genome assembly GCA_025200525.1 of Camellia lanceoleosa. Classification (NCBI taxonomy): domain Eukaryota; kingdom Viridiplantae; phylum Streptophyta; class Magnoliopsida; order Ericales; family Theaceae; genus Camellia; species Camellia lanceoleosa. The sequence goes on along the minus strand of JANUSC010000139.1, from coordinate 101,462 downwards.
ACGCCCACACCATAGTTGTTCTCCTGACCTTCCCATTAAAGGCTTTATTTGAAAGAGCAAACTTCTCGGCATGCAAGTGGGCAGTGGAGTTGGGACAATACGATATCAAGTTCCAACCAAGGACCGCAATAAAAGCACAAGCATTGGCAGATTTTGTCGCAGAATTCACACCAGGAAGTCATCACATTCTTGATCGACCTAATCGAGACAACCGAACTAGGGATAGAAGTTGACGTCGAATAACGCAACCCCTAGTATCGTTACTCACCAGCCCCAGGCGGACTGTGAGTAAAGAAAGGAAGGAAGAAACAAACCATGCTACAACAAGTCAGGACTCACTGACAAATAAAGACTTGGTGCAAACAGAAAGCAAGGGGCAGACAGTGAACATGGACTCTGAAGAAACCACCAACAGCACGAAAGATCCCAAGGCATCATCTGATCCCTCCACCTGCTGGAAGCTGTTCGTTGGAGAGATGTGGAAGCTCTTTGTGGATGGAGCATCCAACCGGCATGGAGCAGGACTTGGTATAGTTCTCATCTCTCCAGACGGCCTAGTAGTGGAACAGGCAATCAACCTTGGCTTCCCAGCGTCAAACAACGAAGCGGAGTATGAAGCTTCTAGTAGGACTCAAGTCGGCACTCTACATGAAGGCCACCGAGCTACTGGTCTACAGCGACTCGCAGCTGGTGGTAAACCAAATATCTGGCAACTACGAGGCAAAGGATGATAGAATGGCCAAGTACCAAGAACTGGTCAGGACGGAGATAAAGAAGTTTGAAGTAGTGAGAATAGAACAGATCGGCAGGGAGGAAAACAGCAGAGCAGATGAACTCGTAGGCTTCGCCTCAATGACAGATGCCTCCATACCTCATCTACTACTAATCGACTACCTGCCTAGACCAAGCATTGAAGACCCAGAAGCAGAAGAGGTATGTTGTACAGAGTTAGGCCCTTCTTGGATGGACCCCATCATATTGTTCCTGAAAGACGACACCTTACTAGAAGAAAATAAAGAAGCCAACAGAATAAGAGCAAAGTCACAGCGATTTTGGCTCTTCCCATCCTTAGCATTGTACAAGAAGTCGTTTTCAGGACCTTACTTGAAATGTGTTCACCCCAGCAAAGTGGAAGCATTCCTATTCGAAATACACGAGGGTGTTTGTGGCAGCCATCAAGGAGGAAGATCATTGGCATACAGAGCAATCTCGTAAGGATACTGGTGGCCATACATGCAAGCGGATTCGGAGAAGTACGTTAAAAAGTGCGAAAAGTGTCAAAAGTTTGCACACCAAATACACCAACCTGCCAGAGAACTTCTACCTTTGACTAGTCCATGGCCCTTCGCAATGTGGGGATTGGACATAGTAGGCCCACTTCCAACAGCACCAGGCAACAGGAAGTTCTTTCTTGCCGTAACTGACTACTTCACAAAGTGGATGGAAACAGAAGCCTTAGCGTCAATCAAGGAGAAAGATGTAAAGAAGTTCGTCTGGCAGAATATTATCACTCGCTTTGGCATACCAAAGGCAATCGATCTCGCATAACCAAGACTCCGCTTTGACGGCAGAATTTTCAGAAGCTTTTGTGAAGAGTACAAGATAGAGTTCTACAATTCCACACCGGCATATCCCCAAGCAAATGGACAGGCAGAAGCGTCAAATAAGGTAGTCTTGGATGGATTGAAGAAAAGGTTAGAGAGAGCCAAAGGCAAGTGGGCAGAAGAGCTCCCTCATGTTTTATGGGCTTACCGCACCACGCCTCGACGATTAACAGGCGAAACACCATTCTCCTTAGCCTACGGCATGGAAGCAGTCATCCCATTAGAAGTTGGCCTCCCCACAATCTGAAGCGAAAACTTTGATCCAGATTTAAATGGTGAAGCCATAGCAGTGGAACTTGACCTTGCGGAAGAAAGAAGAGATAAAGCATTGGTTTACATCGCCTCCTACCAACAAGAGTTGTCTAGAAAGTATAACAAAACAGTACATCCAAGGCAATTCAAGATCGGAGATTGGGTACTGCGCAAAGTGATGGGAAACACCTTGGTTCCAGGAGATGGCAAGTTGGGACCTAATTGGGAAAGACCTTACAAAGTGGTCGGATTAGCAGGCAAAGGAGCATACCACTTGGAAGATAAGGATGACAAAGCAATTCCTAGGCGATGGAACACTGCAAATCTCAAGTTGTTTTATTTCTAGCTTTTTTCTTTTGTGCCATGTGTAATTTTTTACTTTCTCAATAAAACAAGTCAATTCTTTTTTAGCATAATTGTTTTCAATAAGAAAGTAGCTTTAGTAAGTAGCATAGCATTGTAAACATAGTTGGCCGGATTAAACCAACTATGACCCTTCCTAAGCCCAGGATCAGGATCCAGGCTGCAGGACGTTTGGTCGGAATAACCAAACACTTTATTCTAAGTTGGCTGGAAAAACCAACTTACAGGTTGGCTGGATTAAACCAACACCCTTCCTAAGCCTAGGATTAGGATCCAGGCTGCAGGACGTTTTGGTCGGAATAACTAAAACACTTTATTCTAAGTTGGCTGAAAAAACCAACTTAGAGGTTGGCTGGATTAAACCAACACCCTTCCTAAGCCCAGGATCAGGATCCAGGCTACAGGACGTTTTGGTTGGAATAACTAAAACACTATACTCTAAATTGGCTGAAAAAACCAACTTAGAGATTGGTTGAATTAAACCAACACTTGTACTCTTTAGCCGAAGTAAGTTATATCGGCTGAAGAGTGGTTGGCTGGATTAAACCAACACTTGTTACTCTTCAGCCGAAGTAAGTACATGGCTAAAGAGTGGTTGGCTGGATTAAAACCAACTCTTTGTACTGTTTAGCCGAAGTAAGTTATATCGGCTGAAGAGTGGTTGGCTGGATTAACCCGACTATTTGTACTCTTCAGCCGAAGTAAGTTATATCGGCTGAAGAATGGTTGGCTGGATTAAATCAACTCTTTGTACCCTTCAGCCGAAGTAAGTTATATCGGTCAAGAGTGGTTGGTCGATTAAACCAATTTTTGTACTCTCCAAATTAAGTATATATATCTACAAGAGTGGTTGGCTAGTAAGTTAGATAGCTAAAACCGAGATCATAGTTGAGCAAATGAGTTCATGGACAATTCATTACAAGTGCAAGCATACATACACAAAACCGGAATAAAAGTTAAAGAAGATTTTTTCATTGAAGAAACAAGCAAGTACAATTGGGGGGCCGTAGCTCGGTTAAAAGTTTCAGACAACAGAAAGAAAGAAAAGAAAGAAAAAAATCAACGGAAAAGTTCATCAATTTCAGCATCAAAATCCGCATCAGCATCTGTCTAGAGTCCGGTGTCGATTGGGAGCACGGTTTGAGCCGATAACTCGGTCTCAGCCTGAACCTCGGTCTCAGCTTGAACCTCGGTCTCATCTTCAATGTTTAGCTCCGACCGAACTGTTTGATTATTTTGTTGTTCATTAACAGCCGGGGTAAGAGTCTGTTCATCATCATCGTCATCATCTTCTTTATCATCTCTTTCAAGGAATTGTCTCTGGAGATCGGTAGCATACTGTGACAGTGAAGCCGGAATGGAGTACGGTGGAGCATTGTAGATCTCGGTGTCGGGCGCACAACTGAGCTGCTCCACCGCAGTCCTCCAGCCATATTTTAAAAATAGATTTTTTGCTGCGTCACATTAAAGGGTGTATGCATCTTCGGCCTTCTTAAAACCTCGTTTTTCGACTTTCTTTATTCCGGCCTTCAATTCGTTTATTTCGGTATCTTTTTTCTTCTCTATTCTTGCCAAGTGACGCAGGTACTTGTCCTTTGTCTCAATGGCGATCTTTTCCTTCTCGGCCTCGACCGAGTTCACTACTTCGGTCAGTTGACCGTTCTCCGCTCGAAGCTCGGCCAGCTGCCTTTTTGCCTCCTCTAATTCGGCCGTTTTTAGTTCGGCCTCAGCCATGGCCTCCCTTATGTTCCTCCTAAGCTCCATGACCCTCCTTTGTGTAACTTGATTTTTCTGGATGGCCTGCAAAGGAGAAGTAACGTTAGCCGGACTGAAAGTTGAAAAAAAAAAAAAACTACATAGAAGGTAGATAGTTATTTACCAGGATCATGGACTTAGTGGAAGACCGGATTGACTTCAGCTCGGTGTTGAGTTGTTTATAGTGGTGCTCCATATCTTTTGGAAGGCACACACTTTTGGCTAGGTCAAAAGCCATTAAGTGGTCCTTCTCTGAAACTACCGAATCGGAAGCGGTGATATCTCAGTCGTTGAAGGTGAGGGTAGGAGTCCATTTGGAAGAGGAGGTAGTCCGGTTGGATTGCTCCGGTTGGATGTTTTGTTGAGGGCTTGGCAGAGGGCTTTGTGAAAGGACGGTCTCGTCTTCGTCAGCAAGACGTGGCTCGGTTTGGCTAGTCCGAGCACGCTTGTTTCGGCAAGAAGAAGATGGCTGCTAGGATGGCAGGGCCACCACGGTTTTAGTGGTTTGGCCGGTTGGTCGCATGTCAGCTGGAGTAGTTGCGGTCAAAAGAGCCTTCAGCCTGCTCTTCTTTGCCATTTCTTGTTCAGCTGTGAGTGGAATTAGATTTATTTGGGGCAAGGATGGGTCCGGTTCAGGCGCTTCTTCAAGAAGAAAGTCGGTTACTCTTGCTTTTCGTCGATCGGTGTATCTGTATGTCGGCTCAAAGTTGAGAAGTTTAGCCCAACTTCTTTCTTGAACGCGTAGTGCGGCACGGAGGATACCAAGATTGGGGTGGCTGTACAATGAGTGTAGATGGGCTGAGTCTGCATGGAGAAAACAACTGTTAGTCCGGTCGAAAATTGGAAACCGAAGTAAAAAAGAAGAATGCATGGAAAACCGAAGTAAGTTTACTAGGGATTCCTTTGTTCCAGTTTATACTTCGGCTTAGGATCTGGGCTTGGTGGTCCTCAAAATTCCCAGATACCCAGAAGAAGTCGTCGTCGTTCAAGTCTTTATCTGGCGTATCTTTTATTATTTTTTCCCTACGTCGGCGTATCCTAAGGTAGTATACCTATCCATCTTCTTTGGATCCTAAAGAATATTGATGGAATATTTCGGCTAGACTGAGGTTCAAGCCGGTTTGGCGGTTTAGTTCGGCGATGCCCATTATTATACGGTAAAAGTTGGTGGAGAGTTGGGTGGGGCAAAGCCTGGTCTGCCTAAGGAACTCGCAAATTAATGGTTGGACCGGGAATCTTAGTCTGGTCTCAATTATTGAGAGAAGGGTAAAAGGCACAGAACCCTCATTCCCCTAAGGAATGGTGTTTTTCTTGGCTAGGGTAAGGTTTACATTGGCTGGAATGTTGTAATCTTTTCTGAATTCGGCTAGGCCTCCTGGGGTTTCTACTATGAACCTATATTTCCCCATTTATTGTATAAGTTAAGAATAAATTATCTCGGTCGAAAAAGTGTGCTCAATAGCTCGGCTGAGCGCAGAGAAGTGCCTGGCAACCTAAGTCTGCAAAGTGGAAAACAAGGTGTTAAGCACAGATCGTTGACCGTGCTACAAAAAACAAAACAAGAAAAGACAAGTCCTACTGGCCACGCAGTTGTACTACAGATCTACCTCTTGTAACCAAGGTGCTTGTTATCTCGGTTTGGCAAGATGTTTCGTTATCTCGGTTCTACCTATGATTTTTGTTACTTCGGTTAGGCATCAAGGGCGACTCGAGTTCGGTTTAGAACCGAGAAAGTCGCTTAGCCCCCAAGGCTTAGCTCGGTCGAGGACCAGAATTTCTAGTTCAAGTGTGTTTTTATTTCGGCTAGTGTGAATCAGATGGTGACCTATTGAAACTACTGTAATAGTTCGGTTCCAGTCTACCTAAGTCTTTATATAGCAAAAACAGTTTCCTAGTTCGGTTGGATGTGTTTTTTGGATCAAATATGCGTTCTACTAGCTATTACTTGAAGATTCATCAGGTTCTACAGAGTTTTTTCCAAGAAACCATACGAAACAAAGCATAAAGAGTGTTTTTCAAAAACAAAGGAAACAAAGAACAGATTCGTGTGCTTACCTAGAAGAGAGGAAGAGCTGGAGAAGGAAGCAAGGCGGTGGAAAACACAAGCTTCGAAGTTGCAGGAATGAAGAACAGCAAAGAGCTCAAGATTGAGGAAGCACAGAAGCACAGAGAGAAGATGTAAAGGAAATGAATAGTATAGAGTGAGATCCAAAATAGAAAGGGTTTGTTTTGTTTAGGTAGAAAAGGGAAAAGGCGGGAACTATTCAATTTTTTCGGAGTACGAGGGCGGCTTGACAGCTGTAAAGAGTCAATCGGAGGCTGCCACGTGTCATTGGAATGGGAAACGATTTAGTTGCTGCAAATTGAAGAGACGTTTTGACTGGACGTACATAGCTCGGCTGGAAAGGGTTTTAGCTCGGCTGGAAAGGCTAATGGGTATTTTTAGCTCGGCTGGAGAGGTTAAAACTCTAGCTCGGCTGATAAGCAGGTAATCCCTATCATGCTTTGTAGATGGAATTAAGGGGCAATTGAGAGGGTAATTTATATGAAAATTGGGTAAATTGGGCCGAGGATAAATTGAGCCAAGCTATAATGATGGGCGATTTGGGCGCCTTGAAGTGAGTAAAAAGGTCTGAGTTACTCGTCAAGAAGTAGCCCTGGAGTTGGACCGGTCACAACCGTGGTAATTAGTTCGGTCTCGTAAGGCTTATTTCTACTTCGGTTGAGGGATGGATTGTTCGGTCTTCCGTAAATTAGTTCGGCTCCACTCTTATGGATAGCTCGGTCTTAACATGGGAAGGCCGAGATAAGGGAAAGGAAGGTAGGGGCCGAACTAATAGTTACTTCACTCTTGTTGGAGAGTCGAACTAAAGTATAGTTCGGTTGCAGATTACATGTGCCTTACTTACTTCGGTCGTAAGATAGTTCGGCTGTGATAAAACCATCTCACTTGGTTTAAGCAGTGAGGGGGGTGTTGAGAGAAGCATTATCTTTCAGGAGTATGAATCCTAGGAGGACTCTACATGGAGGAGTAAGAGTCCTACCAGGATTGTGCCACACGAAACTTATAAAAGCTCACCTATATCACCTTTGGAGAGGTAACGCAATTTTGCTTTCTAAATACACAAAGCTTTTGCCTATTTGATAATCTTTCTGACTTAGGCATCGGAGAGGTTTCCGGCACCCACCAGCCGGTTAGCTCACGTTTGTGTTTTCAGGTGATAAAGCAACGTCGTACAGAGGAACGCAGACTTGATCAACAGGATTATACGATAAGGTATATTTCTTTCCCGTACACAATTAAAATATTTTTTGTGTGTAATTAATTCATCAAATTCACAAGGTCACCTATAATAAATTAAATACACAAAATTAATTTAGAAATTCATGTATCGGGGCTGGAGAGTCTCTCCAAAATTTCAAATTAGGTCGATCTGTGCACACCCAAAACAAAACATTCTGTATACTGAAATTTCTAATTCATGAACATCTCTACAATATAAATAATATTGTATTAACATTATAACATTTGATTCCATTCATAGCGTGTAGGACTGCAACTTGAACAGATTTGGTAGGATTGGTTAAGTTTGGCCCAAAGGTCACGTTTGTTTAGCTTTATCAATTGTTATTATAAAAGTGTGAAGAATTATCACATTTTTTATTTTTTATATATTTCAAAAATACCCTCATAAACTTATTAAATATTAGTAAAATCACAAACAATCACAAACATCATTTGAAATTCGAACACCTTCAAACACCAAATACCTTAAAACAACCAAACACTTTAATACATTACAATCTACTATCAAACACCTTGGATGATTAGGAAAACAAAAAATTTCAATTTTCTGAAAAGTGAATCTAGAAAATTGAAACCAAACAAGGTGATTGGTACTTTGTGAAGTTGTCAAGTTCTCTGTTTCAGACTCATGACTCATGTCCAATTATGGTATTTGTATTATAATATGCATCATCATACATAATAATATTATCAATATCGTCAACTGATTGAAAAGAGTCTTACACCATTCAAAGGTATTACCTAAACAGTACAAACCCACAACCAATTTGAGTGGGTGATTCTGTTAAAACCACTAATAGTGGATTGAGTACCCTCAATTCGTTTGTTTTTTTTGTTTTTGTTTTTTTTTTCGTAATTACGCAAACATTCTTGGTCAATTATAAAAACAGGTTTTTTTTTGTAATTACACATATATTCTTGATCAATTATTAAATATAAATATTTTATTTTTTAACAAATTACAAATACAACCATAAAATTTGTTTAAAATATGAATCGGTCCTATAATATTAGAAATTACAACTATCGTTTGTTATAAATTTTAATTTAACACAATACTCCAAAAAAAAAAAAAATATTCTCCTATACAATAATAAATTATCAAAATTATTTATTGAACAATATTTCTCATATCATTAAAAATCGTTAATTTAGTTAATAATTTATTTATTATCAACATGATTAACTGAAAAATATTTTTCATATCATTAAAAATTATTAACTTACTTAATGATTTACTTATTGATAAAATTGATCATTTGTTATGTGAGTATGATTTATGTATTGATAAAATTGGTCATTTATTATGCGAGTGTGATTTATGTATTAATAATGTTAGTCATTTGTATATATTAGTGAATTATCTTAGTATTTTTTTGGATGTGAGAATTATCTTAGTATTTGTTTTATATTTATCTCTTGAGAGAAGTTACACACCATGATATATATATTTTTTAATAAATTCGGAAGGAATACATCATTGGATGTATAATAAATAAAAAAAATGATATATATCATATCACATAATTCTATCATATATCTAATGACTTATTTTATTCAATTTATAGAACAATATTCTAATTTCTAAAAAATTATCAAAATATAAAATTTAAATATACTATAATAATAGTCCGTGTCTTGCATGGACCTTTTTAAACTAGTGTTATATATATATGCCTTTTATATTTTGGTTTATGCTCTCAATTATCAAAAACTCAACAAAATCCACAAATTATATAGGCACAAATTAACACAAATATGTAATGCAAAATTGCCAATGAATTGAGGGAAAATCAAATCGATAGAAAAATGAAAAAAAAAAAAACAAATTTGAAGAAGCGGAGACTATCTCAGATTGTTCATCGGTTACCTTCAAAGACTCTTCCATTTTTGAATTTCTTGAAAGATTCTACGGTTTCCAGTGGCGGCAAAGAAGAAGAAGAAGAAGAAGAAGAAGAAGCAGCGGTGACGGCAACGACTGAAGAATGGGAGACGGGGTCGTGAAGGGTGGTGGCCTGAGGGTTTCACCAGTGGTGGGAGTGGGTCTTCTATTTGCTTGTGTGTTTTATTTTTTATTTTTTTGGAGGGATAAATTACAAATAGAAAATATGAATTACATTCGACTAGATTAAATTTTTAATAGTATAATAAATGATTTATTTTATTAATAAATTATTAAATTAATTAATATTTTAATTAATAATTTTGATAATTTTATTATTATATAAAAAAAATATTTAAGTATTTTATTTTTTTCTATTAATTTTTTAAAATAAAAATTATAATAAAATATTTATAATTTTTAAATTTATAAATTTTAAATATATTTTTAATTTACTATTTTTTTTTAGCACTACGTAGAAATTACTATTGTTCATGTATTGATGTGATATCACTATATATTGAATTTTTACTCAGATAGGATGTTGACTTAATTTTTTTATTATTATTATTATTATTATTATTATTATTATTATTTTAAATTACAGTTTGATGGAATGTAGGGAAGGAAATCATTGGGGAACCCGGTGCTCTCAAAGAACCCTTCCCTTTGGACATGTTTGGTGTAATTTTTAAAAATTGATAATTAAATTTTTTCTTTACTTCTCAGTAGTTAATTTTTTAAAACTTATTTAAATTATTTCTTGTGGTATTGTCATCAAATAATTATAACCAATTAAGTTTTGATGGAATTACTTAACATTTGGACAGAGAAAAAGAAAATACACAAATATGGAGAGGTGTAAGTGAAACTTGCACTCCCATAACTTTTCACTTACACCCCACCACAAATTCACTTGCATCCCCATATTTTTACATTTTTTTTTGGGTGTAATTCCCCCTCAAGTTATATGTTATATATATGTCTTTCTTATAACATCTTAATTCTTTGTTACCCACTTTGTTTTGGATTTCATAACCAAATAGTCGATCGCATTGTCTCTTAATAACTCTGTTTAACAACCCAATAGTTGTATAAATAGATAAAAACACAACAGTCCACTCTAATTCATAAACAAACTACCCACTTATCAGGTTAGACTTTATACAAGTAGTAGCCTTTTTGTTTTTTTTCAGTTCTTTGTTCATATATGCATAAAGAAAAGCCGACGACTCTTGAGTATATTTTGACTTTTTAATTTTAGATTGACTTAATATATATGCACATAAAAAATATATAATTTGTACAATTTTTTTAAAAAAAAATCATTGAGTATAACAAAATACTAAAATGTATTAAAATTTTGTATTTAATAATTTTTTCACAATAGTTCGATTATGTAAAAAGGAAGGAATAATAGGTTTTTTTCTTTTCTTTTCTTTTCTTTTCTTTAAGGTGGTATAGTGTTAGACTCACAAAAATAAAACACATAAAAGTGTTGGATGAATTTATTTTAAGTCTAATTCACACCACACTCAAAATGAATTTTAACTACCCAAGACATTTTCTTTATATGTTTAATATTCTATTTTTTTGCGCTTAATATTATCAACCAAAAAAAAACATCGTAAATTTACCAAGTGTTTGGAAACTTTTTTTAAAAAAACTAAAGATTAATTTCACTTCTAAAGAATTGGAAATCCATAAAAAGATCACTAAATCCGTTTGGAAATAGACTATTCTAGTTGATTTTTTTTTTTTTTTTATGAAAAGACGTGTAAAAAAGTAGAGAAAGTGATGTGATAAAATGTCACTACAAGAAAACTGGGTATATGAGATGGAACTATTTGCGACGGCACACTTGCCGTCTCAAAAAGTCACTTTTTGCGACGGTAGAAAATGCGGTCTCAAAAAAGCAGAGTATTTGTGACGGCACCATTTGCCGTCTCAAAAAAGCAGAGCATTTGCGACGGCACTATTTGCCGTCGCAAATACTCTCATTTTTTGAGACGGCAAATGATGCCGTCACAAATACTTTGCTTTTTTGAGACGGCATTTTCTGCCGTCGCAAAAAGTGACTTTCGTGTTTTTTTAGTGAATATTTTTAAAATTTTAAATATTTTTTTTAGATGTACCTTACTTAAATGTATCTAAAAAATAAAAAAATTATGAAAAAATATTTTTAAAAATTAATAAATACATAAAAATACAAAAAAAATTTGTATTGAATTATTGTATTTTTGGTATTTAGTGAATTTTTTTTACAATTTTTAGGTGTATTTATGTTAGGTGTGTCTAAAAATTTAAAAAAACACTTAAAATATTAAAAAAATTCAGTAAAAACAATATAATACGGAAAACAAGAAAGTATAATTTTCTCAAAAGAGTTTTTGGAAAACTCTAACCTAGCATAGTGATTGTGGTTTTGAGATAGCTTCATATATATATAGTCACAAAATGGTTTGAATAAATTCAACGGTATTTTTCTGTCGCAAAAAAATTAAAAAAAAACAATGTCGTCTTACTCTTTTGATATAACATTTCTCTTTTTATTCATTTTTTCATCTTCCTGTCTCTCTGTCTCTATCTCTCTCTCTTCTCTTTATCTCTTTCACTTATCACTCTTCTTTCTATGTCTGCCTGTTTCTCTCTCTTATTCTCTTTGTGTCTCTCGCCTATCTCTTTTCTCTCTATCTCTCTCATTTCTTTTTTTTCTCTCTCTCTTATCTTTCTATCTCTCTCTATCTCTCTCGCTCATTTCTTTTCTCTCTTCGCTCTCTCTTTTCTCATGTCTCTCTCTCATCTCTTTTCGCTCTATTTCTCTTTCTTTTGTCTATCTCTCGCTTATCTCTTGTTTCTCTCTCTTTTCTATCTCTCTCTCTCTCTCTCTATCTCTTTTTCGTCTATCTCTCTCTCTCCATGTCTCTCTCTCACTCATCACTCTTTTCTCTCTCTCTCTGTCTACTTGTCTATTTGTCTATTTCTCTCTCATTATGTTCGCCTTGCTCACTCTCTTACTCCCATCTTCTTTATTTATTGAGCTCCTTCTCGATTTATCGATCCACTATAAGAAAATACACTTTTAGCAACCACTTTGTCTATCTCTCTCTCTCGCTCATCACTCTATCTCTGTCTCTTTGTTTCTTCTTTATCTGTCTCTTACAAAATTAAAATATTTTTAAAGTATTTAAATATTTAAAATATTTAAAAAATTGATTTGAATTAAGTTTTGAAAAAAGTTTTGAATTATCTGTCTTCTTTATTTATTGAACTCTCTTTCGATTTATCAATCCACTATAAGAAAATGCACTTTTAACGACCACTTTGTCTCTTTTTCGTTCATCACTCTGTCTATTTCTCTGTCTCTCTATCTCTTTTCTCTATTCGTCTCTCACTCATCTCTCTCTCTCACCACCCATCTTCTCTAACACATTTACCACTACTGCAAATGTCATTCAACTACCACCACTCTTCTCTTTCTCTCTTTCACTCATCACTCTTCTTTCTCTGTCTGCTTGTCTATCAGTCTGTTTATCTGTCTGTCTGTGTGTCTTTCGTTCATTTTTCTTCTCTCTATCTCTCTCATTTGTCTTCTTTCTATGTCTTTCTCGCTTATCTCTCTCATCTCTTTTTTCTCTCATCTCTTTTCTCTCTCTGTCTCTCTCGCTCATCTCTCTTCTCTCTATCTCTCTATTTTTCTATTCTCTCTCTCGTTCATTTCTTTTCGCTCTCTGTCTATATGTCTCTCTCATCTCTTGTTTCTTTCTATTTTTCTATATGTCTCTCTCTATCTCTTTCTCTCTTTGTCTCTCTATATCTCTTTCTCTCTATATCTCTCTCTCATTTATTACTCTTCTCTCTTTCTTTCTCTCTCTGTGTCTGTTTGTTTGTCTCTCACTCTTCTCTTTCTCTCTATGTGTCTGTCAGTTTGTTTGTCTCTTTCCCCCATTGTGTTCACATTGCTCACTCTCTCCCTCATCTCTTCTCTATTTACTGAGCTCTCCACTACAAGAAAATGCACTTTTAGCGACCACTTTGTCTCTCTCTCGTTCATTACTCTGTCTCTGTTTCTGTCTCTCTCTCTTTTTCTCTCATCTATTTGTCTCTCACTCATCTTTCTCTCTCTCACCACTCATCTCTTTTACCAACTTCACCTCTACGACTACCATTACTACTACCATTGCCACCACTCCACTACCACTACTGCCATTACTACTACCATTACCTCTCCTTCACCCCTACTACTTCATCTATTCTACCACTACCACAACTTCACCACTAATCTCCTTCGCCATCACCACCACCACCACCACCATCATCTCTTATCCACCATCTTCACCACTACTGCCGCACTCTCTCCTCTACCACAAAAAATTAGTTCATGATTTTTAATAATAAAAGAAAATGGGCTGTAGAAAAATATCGATCCACTACAAAAAAATGCACTTTTAGCGATCACTTTGTCTCTCTGTCGCTCATCACTCTGTCTCTCTCTCTCTGTCTCTCTCTGTCTCTTTCTCTCTGTCTCTTTCTCTCTCCTCTATCTGTCTCTCACTCATTTCTCTCTCTCACCACCCATCTCCTCTACCACCTTCACCACTACTGCAAACACCATTCCACCACCACCATTACTTCTACTGTCGCCACTTCACCTCTACGACTACCATTACTACTACTATCGCCACCACTCCACTACCACCACTACCACTATTGCCACTACTACTATCATTATCTCTCTTTCACCCTTGCCACTCCATTTACACTACCACTACCACAACTTCACCACTAATTTCTTTTGCCATCACCATCACCACCACCACCACCATCATCTCTTATCCACCACCTTCACTACTGCTGCCGCTCCTTTTCTTCTACCACAAAAAATTAATTCATGATTTTTAGTAATAAAAAAAAATAGGCCGCAGAAAAATATTTTTCATTGACTACAGAAAATTAACTTTTATTTTAGCGGAAAATATTTTTCATTAAAATATATATTACCCCTACTTCTACAAAATAAAAAATAATAATATTTTTTTTCATTAAAATGAAAATAAAACAAATAAATTTTCAATGTTAGTAACTAAAAATAAAATAAAATAAAATAAATTCATTAACTACAAAAATATATATATATTTTAACAAAAAATAAATTTATTTAACTATTTTTTTTATTTTTTATTTTTCATTCCTGCCCTTTTATTCCCCCCCAAAAAAAAATCCCTAATCTCAAACCCAAACCAACCCAAAATCCCTAAAACCCTCACCCTTCTCTTCACCTTCACCCTTCTCGCTCTCTCTCTCTCTCTCTCTCTCTCTCTCTCTGCGAGTGTACTGCAAAAAATCCCTAATCTCAAACCCAAACCAACCCAAAATCCCTAAAACCCTCACCCTTCTCTTCACCTTCACCCTTCTCGCTCTCTCTCTCTCTCTCTCTCTCTCTCTCTGCGAGTGTACTGCAAAAAGCTTCGAAACCCTTGGGCCTTTCAATTTTTTATTTATTTTTGCCTCCTGAATTCGGTTTTTGGTGGTAAAATTTTGCAACGCTCCAATGTCTCTTCCGATTGTTATTTTAGGGTTTCTTTGATTTTTGATTTAGTTTTAATTTTTTTATTTCTTTTTATAAAGATGAATAGGGATTTTACAGGCGAAGAGATGAAATGTAATTTTGAGGCAAATAGTGGGATCGATGGTGGGTCAGAAGCAGAGAGAAGCTTTTATCTACAAAACTAAGTTGGGTTAGTTCTTTCTTCTTGTTAATAAGTCTATTCGAGTTAACCCTTAATTCCCCTTTGATATGTGAGAGAGTTGTGATGAAAGAACTGGAAAATTCAGGATTAAGTGTTGATAATTTGGAAAATTTGGAAGTTTAAAAACTTGAATTTGTATGCTTATGTATGTGCCTAGTAATTGTCACAGAGCAAGCTTTACCACAAATTTGTAGCTTCTATCTTCTACTAAATTTCAACTTTAGTTTCATCCTAATGGCTGTGGAAGGGGATAGAGCAGGTTGTGTTTGAATTATGAATTATGAAAGAAGTTAGTTTTTTTTTTTTTTTAGATTGGAAAGAAGGTAGTTAAAGTATAAGAAGATAGGCTTCCTCATATTTTCTGCTCTCTGTTTACTTCTATTGTCACAGGTGTATTGCATTGCTTATTTGGTTTTCAATGGAACATTTTATAATGGAATAATGGCTATGAGGAAGCCTTTTTTTAAAAAAAAAAAACCATCCATTACTGCAATTTTACCTTTTCATGATAGAGAGACTCCTCTGGAAGATTTTCTTGTTACTGCATCATTCTCAAATATCAATGCCAGACTGCATTAATTTTTTTTGTTTTTTGGTTGCTGGTGAGAGAGATGCTCTTAACACACTTGTTTCTGCTAGACTGACATATTTTGTTATTTTTTAGATTAAATGCTCTCTGAGCTTAAGGCCTAAGTTATATATCATGTGTGGTTTTTTATTTGCAAGGTGCAAAAAGTTGAATTTCGAATGAAGGAATGGAGATACTTCGTTCATTATCCTGTAGGCATTCTTTTTCCTAAAGGAATGGACATACGTTTGGTTATTGTTTTGTTTAGGCTTGGTTCTTCAAAAACAAAAAAAATTCATGCAATTATTTGTTAATAATTAACTTTGTAGGATAAGCATATTTTGGAAATAGTTACATATTTTCTTCTATTCCTTTTTTTGCCTTTCAATTTCTCTTTATATAGTTGAAGAATATTACCCTTTGAAAGTGTAGTTCGAGTATATGACTCGATTTCTGCTTCTGTGCATGAATTGTTAAATGACTTGGGCATAAATAAGTTATATATCTATGTAATTTCAAACCATCTATATGATTTATTTATAACTTGAATCTACTATGTGGTGAAATCTTATCTTTTGGGCAGCTCTATTGGTAGGGCTACCTAGGCTTGATGCCGGGGCATTTCAAAGCCAAAAGTTTCTTGAACTGTCCTGCCAACAGCTGAGGTAGCCCTGGCATTAGTGGTCCTCCAACTTTGTCATTTTGATGAAATAAATACCTCCAATAATTACAATGTTTTCGCAAAAACAATTTGTGTTTTTTGACTGCACATGTCTGGAAATTATTCTCAGAAGTGGTCTCTTCGTAAGCTGTGATGGGAACTCTTTGCAGTGGCAATAGGGAAGAAGCGGAAGAATGACTTTGTTACTAAGGTACACTTTGATTTACCTGTTATAAAAGGTGCTTCTTAAACATCTGTTTATGTGTATATATTTGTGCATGGTACGTGTTTCACTGTCTAGTTTGTTAGCTTGTTGGAAAATAAATATTGATTCATGGGAAATAGGTGGAAAATTTGATGTGAATATAATTATTTATTGTTGTTCCTTGATAGAATATTTTGTATCACTTGGAGGTTGTCTGCATGTTTAAGTCTTTAGTTTTGTCCTGATATCTAGTGTTTGGTGTATTTTGGAAATAATTTTTAGTTTACTCAATGAGTGTTGGAATCATTTGATTCCTGCATTGATTAATATGTCAACTGCAGTGAGGCTTTTTAAAGCATGTGAAACATTTACATGGAAAGATCGTTTTAAAAATAAGTGCCCAGAAACCTCAGATTAGCCATATGCTACATTTGTAATTGCCAAGGAGAGGAATAGGTAGGGATTCAATTACTGTTACATGAATTCGGATATGGTTATTGGGTGTGGGGATGTGTTGAGTGTTGGCTTCATCTAATTCTCTTGCTCAAGGGCACTAGGACATGGTTAAATTGCATATCTCTTAAATGCCTCCTTTATATATATTTTTTTGGTTTGTTGTTGTCTTATTGGTTGTCAATTAAGGAAGTTTAGCAATAGGCCAAATGAGGTAATTGATCATTGTTGGACATGAAAAATTCCAGACACAATATAATTAAAGTGAATTATAAAACCATATAATTAAAAGACATATAGAATTATAAAACCATATAAAAATGTAACTTTCACAAAAATATAATTATATTTAGAAGAATGAAAAAAATAATAATTTGAAAGAAGTTAGTTTTTTTTTTTTTTTTAGATTGGAAAGAAAGTAGTTAAAGTATAAGAATATTTTAATAGAAGATAGCTAAAGTAGATAGCCTTGTTGGAGTGTATATTAAAAAAATGACTAGCTAAAATAGTAAAGTGAAATTTTGAATAGCTATTTTAACTAGCCTTGCTGGAGATGCTCTAAGAGATGCATTTCCTCAGGTATAAAAAAGTTTAATCTGCTTCAGGCGGTATTTTCCCTTATATTCCTTGATCACTCAATATTCAATCAGATCCAGATGTTTTGTTTGGATGTGTAAGTGTCATTATGTAGTCACATGTTTAGTAATTCTTAAACCTTCTCTTTTGTGTTGCACATTAATATACAGAAATTCCGTAATTATATTTTGATTTCTTTTTGGCCACAAATAACTCTCATGTACCTTGCATTGGTGTTTCATCCTTTTTCCCAGCTGGTGCTTTTTTGTGTGTTAGCCAGGGGAAAGGCTTTCTTGACTATAAATAGATTAGTAATAAGGTATTAAGGAACTACTAAAACCACTATTCCCCTTTTTGGGCTATAAGACTCTTAGCTTCCAATGAGCTACGCGCATAAGCTTTTTTTACTACAAAAATGATTCCAATGTTCACATGTCCTGAAATGAAGTATTCTCAGCTTTAATGATCAATGGAATATGACCTAAGATAAGATGCAGGACTTGCATGATTAAACATTTTGCAGAAAGAGGAAGTATGGTTATATCATTTTGTTGATTTTTTAGTAGATCACTTTTGCTTAAAGATACCTCATTTAGGTAATTCCTTGTCAAGAAGTCACTGCTCATTTGTTTTTGCTGTGTAATGGAAAAGGATAACTTGCAATCCTTGTATGGTTTTTCCTTTTATTTTTCTCATTGAGAAACTGTGTCAGTGGTCTGTGTATATGCAAGTGTGCTTGCATGCTTTTATAGGTGTTTCACCATATTAAACTTAACATTGATATTAATGGTTACTCCACTATTGTGCTTTATGATTAAATGCATGTGCACGTGTTCAAAATGCGCAGACAATCTGGTCCAAGGAAGAGTAAAGTGTCCAATGTGCCTAGCACCTGTAATTGAGACGATACGTGCCTAATCTATCCAATAATAATAACCAAGAAAATAATATGATATGTGCCTATCCTTATTAGTTGCTCCCCAACTCCATCCAGGCAATATAAATAAATTTTACCTTTTTTTTTTTTTATTTGTTTTACAATAAGTACATGTGATTTGCTTAATTTATGACTGGAATACCAGATGGCATACCGGAATACCAGATGACAATAAGTACTTGACAGCATTTGCAATGTACTATAATTGTGTTTTGGTGTTTGATTATCTAAACGTTGATTGATGAAACTGACCTTAAAATCTTACTATTCATGTTCTTATTATCATGGGGATTTATGTATTAGCTTTTATCTCTTCATGATTTTGATGGTATTTATTGCTTTGTTCTAGATTTTCTTCAAAAAGATTATAATTTGCAACTGTTATCTATTTATTTGTAGGTCAAAAGGATAAATTTTGCGGAGGGGAAGATCTGATTCTAGAAGGAATTTGCAGCTTGATTTTTGAAATAGGCCCAAAATTGAAATCTTGTTAGAAATTTTTTATTTTTTGTAAGAGCATTTAAATATGCAAGTGTGCTGATTGGTGAATTTCAGATTTTATTTTATTTTTTTTAGGATTGGGGTGAATTTTATAATTTAAATATGCTTTTATGAACATCTACAGTTTAATTGTTCTTTGTAAAATATTGAATTTGATGGTTTTATCAATTTTTATTTTTATTTTTATTTTCTGTTATGATGTTTTTGTGAATGCAATGTAAATAACCAGCTCAGAGCATATTTTATATTAATTAAATTATGAAATTAAGTAAAAAGTTAGCGTTTTTGTTCAAAACGCCACTATAAGTATCAGTGATGTTTATAAAATGCCTTATACCTATAGCGACGGCGTTATGCCGTCGCAAAAAAACAATTTTTTTGAAACGTAACGCCTTTAGCGACGGTATTTTTGCCGTCTCAAATACACTTTTAGGGACGGTATTTTGCCGTCGCAAAAAACCCTTTTAGCGACGGCAATACTGTGCCGTCGCAAAAAACTCAGATTTTCATTCATTATTGGCAACAGAAATTTGCCGTCGCAAAAAAGGCATTTTTCCGTCGCAAAAACAAAGGCGACGGCACTGTGCCGTCGCTAAAACTCTTTTGCAACCCCCTTTGTTGCGACCCCCATTTCCCGTCGCAAAAAGTCATTTTACCGTCGCAAAAACCTTTTGAGACGGCATTTGGGGTATTTGCGACGGCGTTTTGCCGTCGCAAAAAACAATTTTTTTTGTAGTGTGTTTTTGTTTTGTTGACTATTTTAACTTAAGATGGATAACCCATCTCAGAGAAATCCTGTATTTTAACTCATTTATTAATATTAAGTGCAAAAAAATAGAGTATTAAACATATAAAGAAAATGTCTTGGGTAGTTAAAATTCATTTTGAGTGTGGTGTGAATTAGACTTAAAATAAATTCATCCAACACTTTTATGTGTTTTATTTTTGTGAGTCTAACACTATACCACCTTAAAGAAAAGAAAAGAAAAGAAAAAAAAAAAAAAAAAACTATTATTCCTTCCTTTTTACATAATCGAACTATCGTGAAAAAATTATTAAATACAAAATAATACAAAATTTTAATCATAAATTTACCACCGTACTTTTTTGTAGGATTGAGGGAATTAAGAGTACGGTGAAATTGAATGAAAAATACTCACAGGGGTGTAAAGTACAGTGGGTAGTTAAAAGTTTAAACATATAAAGTATGGTGGGTAGTTTAAACATATAAAGTACGGTGGGTAGTTAAAAGTTTAAACATATAAAGTACGGTGGATATTTGAACTACCCACCGTACTTTATATGTTTAAACTTTTTCGATTTTTTTTGAAAAGCACTCACATGGGTGTAAAATCCACATAGGACACACATTATGTGGGTCCCACACCCAAGTGAGACATTTGATAAATTTTTTGAGATCTCTAGTATTACTCTTGTAGGATGGAGGGGATTAAGAATATGGTGAGATTGAATGAAAAGATTATTAATATAGTGGTATTAGGTTAGATATGTAGGATAAAGCGTATTTGTTTGTATACTACCGCATTAGTAATACTGTAGATAATATTAATATATAAAATTAATAGTTTTTAAGTTTTATTACATAAAATTAAAGAGTGTTTGTTTGTATAATACCGGATCAGTTTTATATAAATTATATAATAAATAAATTATTTATATATTAAATAATGTATAAATATATAAATAATATTTTTATTTAAATAATATAAATAATATTTGAAAAAAATTTATCGAGTTGAGCCGAGCTCGAGTTTCATTAATATTAACGAGTCGAGCCTAGTTCCTTATTGAACCGAACTGAAGCTCAATAAACGAGCTCGATAAGTAAATGAGCTAAGCTCGAAAGCTCGACTCAATTCGTTTGTAATCCTACTCATGTCCCCAACCAAACACTCTTCAGATGGGTCTCACGGATTATTAGTCAAATCCTCCTTTCCAAAGAGCCAAACAAACACGGCCAAAGTGTGGACTGATCTTCTCATGCTAAGCCTAATTTTTACTTATTTGAAGGATTAATTGGCAAAAACTTCACATTTATGGGGCTATATGTTATTTGGTTTAAGATTTAATATGTTTTAGTGATAAAGGCGAGTTAAAAAGTTGCCAGCAAAAGTCGCGAGCGCTAAAAAGTTGCTAGAAAATTGGCCCGAAAGTTGCCGACACTCGCGGATGGTAGCCGGCCGTGAAGTGGAGAGAAATGTGAAATTGGATAGATAAGTAATTCATAAATGACATTTAGCCAGGTGACATATATAAAAAAAAAAAAAATGACATTCGGATAAAATGAAGTTTTAGGCAGATTGGTGTTATTTTGGACAGATCAATATCTTTTTTATCTTAAAAAAATTAAATTTAGGCCTATTAACTCAAAAATTTGAGAAATGAACCTTAGACTTAAGTAGCCTTGTTTAAAACAATCAAAATATTTGGGTCACAACCCAATGTTACTCAAATTAAAACTACTATTTATTTTTTATTACAAGTATTCAATATATTTGTGTAGTTTAAGTAAGTGTAATTTTTTTTTCCTCATTTACGAAACCTAGGTCACTAATTTTATTTTTTAAAATTGAAAATAATAATATTTAGTTTGTTTGGTTTTGAGTTTTTTAAAATAATTATTGAATGTTTTGTTATAGTTTAGTGAACCTATTTTATTAGAGAAAATTGGTGATAGATCCAATTTAAGGAATGTATAAGACATTAGATCAAGTGGATACTTTTTTATTAGTAAGAGTTCCACACTTCGTGAATTAATTTGGTGAGAAATTCTAAAAGACATTTTGTTTCCTTTTACCCCTTGACTTTTTTTTTTATTTGTTTTGCTTTTTACTGACTATCTGTTTAAACTTATATCTATTTGTTCAAAAAAAAATTTCTATTTGTTCAATTTTTTTTTTTGTATGTGTTTAAATATTTTGTCTATCTTTTCAATTTTTTCCCCATATTTCACATATCTGTTCAATTTTTTCTCCTAAATTATACCTACATGTTTAATTTTTTCCCTAAATTTTATCTATCTGTTTAATTTTTTTTTCTAAATTCTATCTATCTGTTCAATTTTTCTTATATGTTAAAATAACAATTTCTTATCTATTACTCAAATTTGGAAGCCCATTTTTCCTATCTGTTTGAAATTTACAAACTAAATTTTCTATTTGTTGGAATTATCCACCACCAACACTCAAATATTACACAAAAATTCACAAACTATTATTATTTATCAAAGTCCATCAATGGCTAACCGTCTTGGAATCAGATTTGAAGTAGAGTTAGGGCGAATAAATGGTTTGGTGACAGAGGTGGTCTCCATGCTGTCGTCAAAAACATTGCAAGATCTCATGTCGGCGATGAAAACCTTAATCTAGATCTGAATGGAGGTTAGGAGGAGGATGACGAGAGATTTTTCATCGGTGATGAAGCGATGGAGATGAGAGAGAAAGAGAGACCACCGATGATGATTTCATATTGGCAGTTGACGGCAGTAGTGAAGTGACAGAGCTCTAATGCCAAAGGGAGATTGACGGCGATAAATGAGCTACAGAGAGAGATGAGAGGGTTTTAGAAAGAGAAATCGAGAGGACAAAGAGAGGAAGAGAGAGAGAGAGAGAGAGAGAGAGAGAGAGAGATAGATGTGGATATGGGTTAGTGTTTAGTTTGAGAAATAATATATATATATGAATAGTTTGGTTATTTTGCAATACTTTATCGTTATAGATAAATTAATTTAGAGTATGGATCTCTAGATAAAGAAAGTTTAAAATTAAATTTATGAACCAGGAGCCCATTTTAGTACTTTAGTGAATTTTTTTTAGATGGACTTCATCTAAATTTATATTAAAAGTAAATTATTTGTTAATAAATTGAAAAAGAATTAAATAAATATAAAAATATATTAAATTTTAGTTTTTTTTTTTTTTATCTAGTGATTTTTTATTAAGCTTTAGTTTTTTACAAATTTTGTATTTTTTAATGTATCTAAATTAAGTAAATCTAAAAAGTAATAAAAATATTAAAAATCCAAATAGAAAATTCAAAAACTGTTAAACAGGGTGAATGACAATACTTGAGGGTTACTTTTTCTTTTCTTGTTTAGTTTACCCGCCTTAAGTCCTTGGGCTTCCAAAATCTGTTATTATATATATGTATTATACCCATAATATATTCTAGACAAATCAAATCAATTTTATTCATTTTGACATGGAGGAGGCAGAGAGCACAACAACATCCACCATGGATAACGAATTACATGAACGATATTTATAGTTTGGGTGACATGTCACTTTTATTTTTGATTTTTTAATTGTGAGACATTTAATTGTGAATTTTGAATCTTATTTTAAATAAAAACAATTAAAGATATCATTGCTCAATTTAAAAAGGTAAAGTCGATAATTTGATAAAGTATAAATTAATTTAACAAAAATAGATATTAAAAAAATATTTTTGAATTTTTAAAAATAATTTCTACCAACCAAAGATAAAATTATGTAAAATTGATAAATCTTTTAGACATTTATTTATTAATTTTTTACCAAATTAATTTTTATTATGTGCTTGGATGATGATCATGTAATGGATAGGAATGGCAACGGGCCGGGCAGAGGGATTACACCCGTCCCGATCCCGAATGTAAACTCCCATCCGCCTCGATCCCGTGGGAACCCATTACCCTCCGCCTCATCTCCTAACGGGGATCAGGTTTCCCCAACCTCGAAAAATCCCCGATCTTTTTTTTTTCTTTTTTTGAGGCAAAGGAAAGAACAGATATGCAACACAAACAATAAACAACAAGAAGAAATACAGATTTGTTAAAAAAAAAAAAATCCTTCGATCCTTAGATCAACATCAACACTATGCATACATTCACCTTTAGTCATATCCTTAGATCTATTAAAAAAAATACAGATCTGACTAGAGAAAAAACCAGAGATCGGCAAAGGCACTGCGACTCCAGGTCTGATTTGAAGGTTTACAATGATGATCAGCCATTGATGTCTCCCAAATCAGTGTATCGGTTCAATCCAATTCCAGAAGCTAAAGAAAATGAGGACGCAGACAATGAAAACAAAAACGAATAGCAGAATGGCAACGGCGATGTGGGAGATCAGTGGTGAGGACAGCGGAGGGAGATCGACAATGGTGGTGAGGGAGATCGGTAATGAGACAGCGGAGGAGGATAGCGGAGGAAGAGATGGGTGTGTTGTGTTGGGATTAGATCTGATGAGAGAGAGAGAAAGAGAGAGAGAGACTGTATATGTGTGTAAGAGGTCTCTCACAGAAGATTGAGATAGATAGATAAAATAAAACAAACCAAAACCTAAACATATATATTATGGGTGTGTTTGGTAACATTTACGTTTTCAGTTTATATTTACAAAAATTTTATAAACTGGTTTTTATTTATTTTTAGAAAAACATAAACTACAAACGCGTTTGTAATTGACAAAATGTTTTAAAAAATTTAAAAATATAAAAAGAGTAAGAAATGACAAGTGGTGGCAAGTGGCGGCAGAAGACGGTAGTGGAAAGTGGTAACAGTGGGTGGTGGTGGGTGGTGGCGGGTGGTGGGTGGTAGCAAGCAGGTGGTGGTGGTGGTCGTGGCAGGTGGTGGGTGGCGGGTGGTGGTAGCGGGTAGGTGGCGGGTGGTGGTAGTGGGTAGGTGGGTGACGGTGGCGGATGGTGGGTGGTAGTGGTGGTGGTGGCGGGTGTTGGTGGCAGGTGGATGGCGAATGGCAGGTGGTGGTGGGTGGTGATGGTCGGCGGGTGGGTGTGGTGGCAGTGGGTGGTGGTGGTGGTAGTGGCGGGTGATGGATGGTGGTGGCGGTGGGTGGCGGATGGCGAGTGGTGGTGGGTGGTGGCGGGTGGATGGTGGGTGGGTGGTGATGGTGGGTGGGTGGTGTGGTGGCGGTGGTAACGAGTGGGTGGTGGCGGTGGCGGTGGCGATGAGGGGTAGTGGTGGCAAGTGGGTGGCAGATGGCGGGTGGTGGTGGTGGGTGGGTGGGTGAGTGGGTGACGGTGGCGGGTGGTAGGTGGTAGCGAGTGGGTGGTGGTGGTGGTGGGTGGATAGTAGTGGCAAGTGGATGGAAGGTGAGTGGTGGGTGGTATGTGGTAACGAATGGGTAGTGGTGGTGGTGGTGGTGGGTGGTGGTAGCAGTTGGATGGCGGGTGGGTGGTGGTGGCGGGTGGGTGACAGGTGGGTGGTGGTGGTGGTGGGTGGTGGTGGTGGCGGTGGTGGATGGAGGTGGCAGGCGAGTGGTGAGTGGTGGTGGCAAGTATGTGGTGGGTGGTGGTGGTGGGTGGTGGATAGTAGTGACGGGTGATAGTAGGTGGGCGGTGGTGGCGGGTGGGGGACAGGTGGCTGGTGGTGGTGGGTGGCTGGTGGTGGCAGATGGGTGGTGAGTGGTGGCGGCAAGTAGGTGGTGGTGGTAGTAGTAGTGGTGGCAAGGGGTGAGTGGTGGTGGAGAATGGGTGGCAGGTGGGTGGTGGTGGCAAGTAGATGGTGAGTGGTAGTAGGAGGTGGTCGTGGGAGGTGGGTGGTGGTGGCAGAAAACGATGGTGGAAAATGGTGGCAGGAGGTGGCTAGTGTTGGGTGGTAAAAAAAAAAAAAAAAACTCAAAACTCAAAACGGAAACACATTTTTTGTGTTTTCATTTTTTGGCCAAATTTATAAACTGAGACCACTGATTTATAATTCAAAAATTTTACCAAACAAATTTTTATTTGAGTTTTTAAAATTTTTATAAATATAAATAGAAAATTGAAAACGTAAGCGTTATCAAATGGGGGCACATATCACCGTCCCCTGCCCGAATATCATTGTGGATTTATTTTTGAATACTGTCCCGGCCCGTCGAGAGTATTTTTCGAGAAAAAACTGCTCAATTCGAGGTTAGGGAATCGGGTCCCTGTCTGGTCAGGTTCAAATTGCCATCCCTAGTAATGGATGGTTGTTAGACTTTTAATGTATAATCGATATATTTAATATATGAAATGTTTTTAGTTTTGAATTTTTGAATTTAATATATTGGTTTAATAATAATATCAAAATTGTTGACATATTTAACTTTTGGAAAAGTAGAAACTAATTTAATGAAAATAAAAATAATCACTCATTACATGATTATCATCCAAACACATAATAAAAAATTAATTTAGTAAAATAAATAAATAAATGTCTAAAATATTTATCAATTTTACATAATTTTATCTTTGGTGGGTATAAATAATTTTTAAAAATTTAAAAATATTTTTTTGGACATTTAGTTTTGTCAAATTAATTTATATTTTATCAAATTGACGATTTTGTCCTTGAAATTGAGAAATGGTATCTTCAATTGTCTTTATTTTGAATAAGATTCAAAATTCAAGATAAAATGTGTCACAACTGAAAAGTTAAGAATCAAAATGACACAAGACCTAAACTATAGGGACTGTTAGTGTAGTTCGCCCTTTATATAAAAAGTAAATTATTTGTTAATAAATTTAAAAAGAATTCAATAAATATAAAAAGATACTGAATTTTAGGGTTTTTTTTTATTTTTTTATTTAGTGATTTTTTTTTAAGTTTTTTTTTTCCTCACAAATTATATATTTTTTAATGTATCTAAATTAAGTAAATCTACAAAGTAATAAAAATATTAAAAATCCAAATTGAAAATTCAAAAACTGTTAAACAGGGTGAATAACAATACTTGAGGGTTACTTTTTCTTTTCTTGTTTAGTTTAACCGCCTTAAGCCCTAGGGTTTCCAAAATCTGTTATATTATACATGTACACATTATATATTTTAGACAAATCAAACCAATTTTATTCATTTTGATATGGAGGAGGCAGAGAGCACGACAACATCCACCATGGATGACTTATGTCCTGAGCTTCTTGAATCCATCCTCTCTCGCCTCCCTTTAATCTCTCGCTCTAGATCCAAGTGCGTCTCCAAGACATGGTGCAACCTCATCACTTCTCTCCGCCACTCTCTCCCTCCTTCCACCTCTTCAGGCCTTGCCATCTTCTTGAAATTCAACAACACCACCAACAACGAGCCCAATAACCTCCATGAAACATTCTTCATCAAACACCAACACCATTCTCAATATTTCACTCTTCACGGCTCTACCAAACATAACCTTCCATGGCTCATCGATTCCTGCAATGGGTTGCTTCTTTATGCCAAGAATGATCGTAATCATAACTGGTCTTACTATATCTCTAGCCCTGTTCTTGATCAATTCATTGCTCTCCCTCAGAGGCACAAACCATCCATCTTGGCTCGTGAAAGTCTGGCTTTTAATGGGTTGAATTCAAATTCAAATTCAATACACAACAACGACCAGTTCAAGGTGATTTGTTTCTTCTTTAAAGAAGTTGATGCAGAGTCTGGGAGAATCAATTGCGAAACTTTCTCTGCACAAACATGGGAATGGAGAGAACATGAAGCTCCATTAAACAACTCTAATCTATTGCCAGAAGATGGGTTTCGGAATTGTGATTGTTTTGGTCCCAGTGTTTACAGCAAAGGCAGATTGTACTGGACATCGAATCTATGCATGTTGGTTTATGACGACGAAAGAGAATTCTTTAATCTCGTTCGATTACCAAAGAGCAAGTCTCGAAGGAATTCAAATTATGTGTTGTCTTTACGGTTGTGGGAATCTGAGGGGCTAATTCATTATTGTGAACACATTGAAGAGGGATTTCGATTGTGGGTATATATTGATGATGGTGATGGATATTCATACGATCATGATTTTAGGGACTGGCAAGCGAAGAGAACGATCGTGTTAGAGCGAATTGGATTGGGTTTAACTTGGCCGTGCGCATTCAATGAAGAGTTGCAGGAGTTGTATATGCAGGTGCCACCAGGAACCATTGTTTCTTACAGTTTTGAGACTGGGAAATTGGCAGAGGTGTGGTGTTATGGCATGCCAGTTAAAGATTATTCCATGAGCTATATTTATCCATTCATGTTCAACTCTGTCAATTTGATTCCAAGGAATAAGTTGAATTGATGATAGCCTATAAGGATATATTAGTAAATATAGTTCAAGGTACATATACAGCTGAAAGAAAATTGAATTGTGTTAAGTGGTGGATTGTAAAGTAGATTTCTGTAAAAGATAATAAGCCCAATCCATGAAGCAAATCAAAACAGTCAGTCCAAATCTTGAAATTCTTGCATATTTTTCTTTTTGGAGGTGCAGTTGGTTGACAATGTAACAACTGAACTCTACCAAATATATACCTTGAATTAATGGGTTCCCTGAAGTAGGTTTTTCTTGCATATTGTTTGCATGTTCTTGTAGAACAGAAGTGTAGTTGATGAATGAAAAGACACTATAAATGACCAAAAAGAGAAGAAAATAACCAAAAGGTTGAGTTTATTTTCACTAAGATTATTCAGGTGTGCAGTATCGTGACACAAAATTTATTAATTGGTGCAAGTCTCATGTGGAATGCATACCAATCAATGATTAAAATCTTGTATATGTCATATCGCACACAATCAAGGACACTTCAATGTGAAAATCTTGTAGTTTTGGATTCGTTTGGCATTTTGGACCTCCTGGAGGGTCATGAAATTATGTATTAAAAATATATATATATTTAAAAAATAAATTATGTTAGTAGAATTTATTTTAAATATGACTTACACTATATCAAATTTAATTTTACACATATATAAGTGGTTTTTCAAAGTGACTTTTTATGATACAAAATATCAAATTATAGCAGTCTGTGAAAAGTTAGTTTTAAGTGGAAAGACATGAAAAATTGGTCATTGTTCCATAAATTGAAAAAATTTAGCATTGTGGGGGCCGAATGAATTAGAAATTCATGAACGGGCCAGGTGCAAGTTGGCCCATACCAGGTCCATTAGCTGGTAAGTCGCCAAGTGCCAAGTCCAGTGGAGGGCCGTAGTCGAGTAAAACCGAATTAAAGGAACTGTAGGAGCCGTGTACCCCATGGGCTTTTTAGAATGTCCAAGAATGAGGTCGAAGCCTAGGAGGAGATAGTGGGCCCAGTGAGGGCCCACGGGGAGCAATATAAAAAGAGGAACCATAATCAAAGAAAATGGATGATCTTGGAGAATTAAGGAGTTCTGCTTGGACGAGAGAGTATTTCTAAATCCATCACACCACAACTCGCGCCGTCTGTGGGAATACTCAAGCACGTTCATGGCAAAACTAACAGATGATCCTCTATTCATCGCTGACGATGTTACACCAAGAACTATGCTTGGTCTGGAGAATATCACTGCACGACGAGCTTTGAACTTCGATCCAGTTGATCCAGTAACTTAGATTTCACCCTCAACATTGATGCAGGAAACCATGTAGACGATAATGAACCAAGCAAAACGGAATGAACAACAACTGGAAGAGATGGCGGTGGACAACGAACGATTACATAAAGAATTGGCTCTAGAGTTAGCCTAATCGTAATAGACCATATTGCATCACGGCGGGGTTGGTTGCCGTAACAAAAGAAGGATAATCCACGACGTTGGCATCGGAGAAGCGATAATAGCATCACCTCGACTCATTAGTTCAAGAACCCGAAAAATGGGTGTGTTCATGTGTCCAGCTCATTGGAAAGGAGTCCAATTGAGCGACACAGGCGAGAAAAAGTTGATGGCTCAGATGAGGAAGACAGACATAACCCATTCGCACAACGGATCGCAATGGCAGTCATGCCTAAAAAATTCAAGGCACCGACGTTTATGCTGTATGATGGTAAATCGGATCTGACAGATCACATTCGCCATTATAAGCAGGCGATGATGCTGCATGCTGATGATGAGGCACTGATGTGTTGCATGTTTCCTAACAGCTTGGGTCCGTTGGCAGTTCGGTGGTATTATAAACTCGAACCGGCCTCGATGAAGAGCTTTCATCATCTTGAAAAATCTTTTACGGGCAAGATTTATCACCAATGAGGTTCTACTTAAGCAAGCCGACTCACTTTGGGTGATGCAGATCAACCAGAAGAAACCCTCCGTCAATATTCAGCGTGGTATTGGGAATGTTTCAACTTGGTCGATGACACCTGCAATGACTCCATGGCCATCACCGCCTTCAAAACGAGCTTGCACCCAGATAGTCCGCTCCGGAGCTCGTTAACAAGGCAACTTCCCAAAACAGTGTAGGCCTTAATGAAGAAGGTTAAGGAGTATTGCAAGGTGGAGGATGATTCCCTCCGCATGAAAGTAGGTCAGAAGGTCAGGGAAACGGCAGCAGCTGCCCCGGTACAATTGATAAGTGGGGTCGTGCCGGAAAAGAGCCCTAAATCCTGAAGCAGGTCAAAACGAGAAAGTCGACAAGACCCGTGCCGATCGAGGGACCAACATTCATGCCGAGCGGGTAAGCAATATAAGGTGGAAAGAAGACGCCCCAAGCGGTTTGAGAAGAAGTATACTAAGTTGACCAAGCCAATTAGTAAGATACTCCCCAAAGTCCAGCATCTAGCCTTCTTTAAATGGCCAGCCAAGATGATTGGTCCCCTTAACACAAGACGAAGAGATCGGCGATATGAATACCACAAGGACCATGGCCATGAGACCGACATGTGCTATGCATTGAAGGATCATCTTGAGGAGTTAGTACATAATGGCCGACTGACTCAGTACCTTCCTCACAGGGTTAACACACCCATTGCAGTGGCTTTGCACTCGGACTCACCTCCACTGGAAGTAATTCACATGATATATAGTCTTTCGTTGCCAAACAGCATCCACACAATTCAGTCTCAAGAGCCTCAACCATGCCCATCCAAGTTGTCCACACCAGCCAAATGGCCCTATCGGACCGGCAAAATTAGCTTTGATGACACTGATCTCAACGGGGTGATCCTTCCCCATAACGACCCTCTCGTCATCGAGTTACACGTAAACAAGTATGTGGTTGAACGCATCTTGGTCGATTAGGGGAGTACATAAGAGATAATATATTATAAGACGTTTGTTAAGCTCGGCTTCACAGAGTCAGACCACTACTGGCAGAATACCCCTTGTTCGGTTTCAATGCCAATCGCAAATACCCTTTGGGCAAGATTAAGGTTGCGGTGCGTGCAGGCACTAGGATAATCGACATGGAGTTTTTGGTTGTAAAGCTTCCGTCGCCATATAACTTAATCATGGGGAGACCCTGGTTACATGTAATGCAGGCCATACCAAGTGCTTATCATCAGCTGCTCCGCTTCCCAACAGAACACAACATTGAGCAGATTCACGGCTCTCAGCAATCGTCAAAGGAGTGCTACCTTACTGCTTCAATAAAAAGGCCAAGGGAGGTGGAAGTAAACTCCATCAAAATTCTAGACCGGAAAAGCCTCGAGGATGTCGAGAAACTTCCCATTGATAAAGTAACTGAGGATCTTGAACAAATTGGACTTCTAGACGAACCAAATAAATTCTTCCTAATCGGTACCTCTCTCCCGGCCAATGACTGCCAAGAGCTGATTTCATTCTTACTCAACAACATTGATGTGTTCGCCTGAACACCTTATAAGATTCCGGGAGTGGACCCCAGCATGGCACAACACTAGTTGAATGTTAACACTAGAGCTAAGCCTGTCATCTAGAAAAGTCGTCGATCTGCAACCGAGTATACTTCGGCCATCCTTGCTGAAGTCGACAGGCTTTTAGAAGCCAGAGCAATCCGCGAGATGCATTACCCTACCTGGCTATCCAATACAGTTGTTGTCAAGAAGAAAAACAGATTCTGGCGAATCTACATGGACTTCACGGACCTGAATAAGGCTTGTCCCAAGGATTGTTTCCTTCTCTATAAAATCGATCAGCTAGCTGACGCAACTGCGCACCATCTGCATATGAGCTTTTTAGACGCATACAGAGGTTGCCACCAAATCACCATGCATCCTAAAGATCAGGAAAAAATGTCATTCCTTGCCCCGAAGGGAACTTATTGTTATAAAGTCATGTCTTTCGGACTGAAGAATGCCAGGGCAACATACCAGAGGCTTGTCATTACCATATTTAAGGAACAACTCGGTCAGACCATGGAAGTGTATATCAACAACATGGTGGTAAAGTCCAAGGAAAAGCATTCCCACTTGGCCAACTTGTCCAACACCTTCAACAATCTCCGGAAGTACCAGATGAAACTTAACGCCTCGAAGTATGCGTTTGGCATTGGATCTAGCACATTCCTTGGGTATATTGTGAACCATTGTGGAATAGAAGCCAAATTGAAGAAAATCAAGGAAATCCTGGAACTCAGCTCTCTTCAATCGGCCAAAGAAGTTCAGAAGTTAATGGGGATGGCCGCCGCTCTCAATTGATTCATTAGCCATTCTTCGAATCGTTGTCGACCAGTTTTTCACACTCTTCATAGGAAAGGCATTTCATTGGACCCCTGAATGCTAGTCTGCCTTTGACGGACTGAAAACTTATCTCCGTTCGATACTACTTTTAACAACTCCATCGCTGGACAACCCACTTATCTTGTATCTTGCAGTATCAGACCACGCGGTTAATGTCGTGCTGCTAAAAGAAGAGTTGGGGGAGCAAAGGCCCATTTTTTATGTTAGCAAGTCAATGATGGACGTCGAGACACAATACCTACCCTTGGAGAAGCTGATTCTGGCCCTTGTGGTGGCCACCAGGAAATTAATGCACTATTTGCAAGCCCACAATATAACCATGCTGACGGACTACCCTCTAAGAACAGTAATTCGCAGTGCGGAATCATCAGGGCACATGTCGAAATGGGTTTTAGAACTCGGCCAGTATGGCATTCAATTCTCTCCTAGAACGGCTGTCAAAGGCCAGGTTTTGGTTGACTTTGTCGCCGAGTTCACTGGCTGTCATATGGAGTTCATGTCTGATCATCCAACCGTTCGACCCCAACAGGAGTGAATAATGTATATTGGGGATATTTGGTAGATTTACTATGATGGTTCATCTAGCCAGCATGGTAATAGGACAGGAGTCATGATTATGACCCCAGAGGGTGCAATAATTGAGTAAGCGGTCAAACTCGGGTTCGATACAACTAATAACGAGGCCGAGTATGAGGCTCTATTAATTAGCCTCCGTAACACACTTCGTCTTGGCACTAAGCGATTACAAGTCTTCTGCGATTCAAAGCTGGTCATCAATTAATTGAAGGGGGAGCATGTAGCTAAAAATGACCGAATGACAGCTTACATGAAGACGGCAAACTCACTGCTCATACAGTTCGACCACTATGAGTTGAATCGCATTACCCGTGACCAAAATACTCATGTCGATGCTTTTACCTGCTTGGCTTCTACTATCAATTCGGAGGTCAAACAAACCATTGAGATAGGATTTATCTCTGAGCTGAGTATCAGCAACCCTGAATCTGCCAGTATCAATGTCATCGACCTGCGGTCGAGTCGCATGGATCCCATCGTCGCATTTTTATCCTTAAAACAGTTGCCAACAGATAAGAATGAGGCTCATAAGCTGCGGAACAAAGCCTTACACTATTACTTGGATCCCCACGAACAGCTCTACAAAAAGTCTTTTTCAGGGCCGTATTTGGAATGTGTGAATCCAAACCTTGTGGAGGATTTCTTGGCCGAAATACATAAGGGCAGTTGCGGTGTCCATTCAAAAGGGCGTTCACTAACCCAGCGAGCCATGACCCAGGGGTATTATTGGCCCACCATGTGAAATAGTACAGAGAACTATATAAAGAAGTGTGAACAATGCCAAAAATTCCCCCCCTCGACTCATTTGCCTGCGGAAGAACTGAATGCCATTACTAGTCCTTGACCTTTTTCCTAGTGAGGACTGGACATTGTCAGCCCACTTCCAAGAGCTCCAGGAAGTAAACGGTTCTTGATTGTTGCAACCGATTACTTCACGAAGTGGGTCGATGTAGAACCATTGGCACACATCCGAAACGTAGATGTCAAACGCTTTGAGTGGAGAAACATTATAACGCGATTTGATTAAAGAACATCGCAATCAAGCTCTCGTGCACATGGGTATTAGCAGTAGCTCGCCAAATCGTATAATCAGTGTATACAGCAGTGCCGTTACACCCTTAGAGAATTAGTTCTCAAGAAGGTGCTTCCTGCCGCTAAAATTCCGATAGATGGCAAGTTGGGCTCCAATTGGAACGACCTTTACCAAGTTGATTCAATAACTGGGGCAGGAGCATATAAACTCTCGGATATGGCCGGCAAGAAACTTCCCCGACCATGGAATACTACTCACTTGCGCAAGTTTTACTATTAAATGACATAACAACTAGTTATGTAATGATCCTACTCTTTTTGTGAATGTATATACGCAGTTCATCAATGAATCTTTATGGCTTATATTTTCTTGGATCACTCTAACGATTGGCCTAATAAGCCTCTGGATTCAGCGCGCCGTTTGTGCTTCGCACAATTGGCCATTACATAAAACTCCGCATTCAGAGCGCCCTCCGTATTAGCCACGATTGGCCGAATAAGCCTCCGGATTCATTCCGTCCTTTGTGCTCGGCACAATTGGCCATTACGAAAGACTCCGAATTTGGAGCACCTTTTGTGTTAGCCACGATTGGCCGAATAAGCCTCTGGATCCTGAGCGCCCTTTGTGCTTGGCACATTGGCCATCATAAAAGACTCCGAATTCGAAGCGCCCTTAATGTTAGCCACGATTAGCTGAATAAGCTTCCGGATTCAGAGCTCCCTTTGTGCTTGGCACAATTGGCCATTACAAAAGACTCCGAATTCGGAGCACCCTTTGTGTTAGCCACAATTAGCCGAATAATCCTCCAGATTCGGCGCGCCCTTTGTGCTTGGCACAATTGGCCATTACAAAAGATTCCGAATTCGGGGCGCCATTCGTGTTAGCCATGATTGGCTGAATAATCCTCCGGATTCGGAGCGCCCTTTGTGCTTGGCACAATATGCCATTACAAAAGACTCTGAATTCGGAGCGCCCTTTATGTTAGCCACGATCAGCCGAATAAGCCTCCAGAATCGAATGAGACTTCCAAAATATAATACAAAATTACTAACGGCGGCACGTAGCATATCATACAAAATGAACAAATACAACGGGCATTAAAGCACAATCCAAAGATTTTTTATATTAAATGACAATATTTGTTACGATTACAAATCTCTTAGATCACTCAAACTCTCCGAGAGGTAGTTGTGGCCTCACCTTCGTCCGCTTCTTCTTTATCATCTGTTTTTTGGGCATCATAGGCCTCGAATGGAAATTTGTAAGCTTTATACAAGGGTGACGCCGACTCAATACCTCCAGCCTGAAGAGCCTTCAGCCATCTGTGTTTAAAACCACAGTTCTTTTATCGGCAGACATCATCGGCCATCTTCTCCTTCATCTTTTTGATATCGACTTTTTGCCTGTCAAAGAAGCCTTTCTCATAAGCCCGATACCATATGGCATCTTTGGCAAACACGGTGAGAGTATCCCGATCTTCTATAGCATGATCAATCTGCCACTGGTTTACTCTATCGATCACGGTGGTATTCACAGACCCCACCGATTGTTTCTCGGCGGCCCTAGCTTTGCGCACTTCGGTCTCCGCCTTATCTGCCCGGCGTTCCAAATCCCGAATCTGCCCATCTTTTTGTGCAATCTCTTTCCAAATAGCCCGAAGTCGCATGCCAGTCTCATATGCATAATAAAGTCCTTTTATGGACCCATGAATACCCTCTCAGAAAACTTCGTAGTCACCCTGCCTAGTCATGGTTTGCTGTACTTCATGTGGAAATATTTGCCGAGCAAAATCCACCGCCACATCTGGATTATGAATAATTGAGTCCACTTTAGTCATGGGCTTGTTGCCAATAAAGACCGCAAAACTTAAAGGGCATGGCGGCCTACTCGGCTCATGTCGTGTACAAGTTTGAGCACTTGCGGCCCTGACGTTACCTTTTTGCTGCACCCCACCTTTGGGTGATTTTTCTACCTCACTCCTTCTTGGGGATCTACTTCGTCGACAGGGTAAACGCCGTCTGTAACATGTCCACGAGGGACCTCAATGCTACAGTTCGGACTCAATTTGTCACGGTTCTTAATCTGAACCAAAGAGTCCAAGTCCGGCAAATCGTTTTGGAAAAAAAAAAAAAAAGATTTTTGAAAGAAGTGTCAAACATGGACTACTTTACCAGATACAGAGTCGCCACCTAAATATTTTTTAATGGGGGAATTTAGGAAACCCTGACTCGGTGCCAAAGGCCACGTGTCCGTCATCACCAAAGTTGCCTCAGCTCGGGAACTTGGGTACAATTGGGGAAGGTCAGCTGTGAGCACCCTCTCTCGCTCGATCCGAAGATTGGCCTCTACTAACCATGATATCCTATTTTGAAAACGTTATGTGTTCTTATTCCGGTTATTAGCCTAGAATTACTATGTTATGCATATAGCACAAAAGTATAGACTAGATCATCTAACTTGGAACGAAACATTGCATATCTGTTTGTTTATTTTGAAAATGGTTTGCAATTTGCTACTCGCAAGTAGGCTAAAATACGGATTTCAATGAG
The DNA here is from genome assembly GCA_025200525.1 of Camellia lanceoleosa. Classification (NCBI taxonomy): domain Eukaryota; kingdom Viridiplantae; phylum Streptophyta; class Magnoliopsida; order Ericales; family Theaceae; genus Camellia; species Camellia lanceoleosa. The sequence continues at coordinate 65,125 of JANUSC010000139.1, read as the reverse complement.
TTGTTCCAACTCAAACAATCCAACCTTCACCCACAGGCATTCAAGCAGTTATATCACATAAGCAGCTAGCCTCATGGTAATCATGCTATCATGGTAACACTCACACGCGTGCGGTATGCTAAAGCAAAAAAAGCTTACCTAGTACTCTAATACAAAACAGAAACAAGTTAGTAATCGTATGCATGATCCTAATTCATGTTAAGATGGCTAATGTAACACATACAGGATGCAACTAGAATAGGCTCGGCTATCCTAAAGATGGCATGTGAAATGCTGCAACAAACAAGTACTCAACTTGGAATTGAAATACAAGTGCAATTAGCATGATGTGCCGAGCCCGGTACATGCAAGACAAATGTATGGATGCACGCATGCATAGCATAAGGTATGCTAATTTAAATATGCCCTAATACTAACCATCAAAAGCAGGTAAGTAAAAGGGAAGAAAGACGTGGGGTTGGAAGACATACATACACTCACACACACTTATTACAGAACTGCCCTTGCTCGGAGGGTCCGAATAAATATTACACAATCGAATAAATAACTAGCTACTTAATTAATTATTACAGAATTCCTATTTAATTAATAAATTAAATGTAGAATTAAAATGGCCATAGCCCCGCCTTCAAAATATTTGGATGATGCATGTTTGACTCGTACTGCCCGGAAACTCGCTGCCATAGCATTGCTGCCTCTGTTTACACTGCCTAGCTCCTCTGAAGATTGCACAAGTCTTGGGATAGGTTCTCTGCACACTGCAGAACACCACCGGCTAGTAGAAATGGCCACCGGCCACTGATGAAGTTATCGGCCATTGGTGGATGGCCGGTCGGCACTAGAGATGGCCGGCCGGCCAAAACTTCCTGCAGAAACTGGTTTTTGACAACAACAGAGGGCAAGCAGTGTATGGCATGGAATTTCAAACAAATGTAAGCATGGCCACACTCCCTATCATGCAATGGACTCAAGGAAGCATGACCCTCAGCTCTCAGGCCATCAATTATGCATAATGGCCTAAGAGGCCAAGTTTGCCATTCAATGTAAATGCATGCAACAATCAAATGAAAACTAATGTCTTATCATATTGAGATCAAAGACATCGGCGACCGAGGATTGAGACGTGTTTTGTCACTTGAAGTACAAACACTCCTCACCCCTCAAGTTCGGCTTGCCACCCCAAACCAAACAAATGCAATGCATGTATGCAAATGTGGCTCAATTATGCAACATGAGGCTAAGATGCCAAAACATGCCAAATGTGATGCAAACTAAACATGCAAATGTGCGATGCTAGACATGTAAGATGTAATGCAATGCGATCTAATATGTGAACTAAGACATGAGATGCAACTAGTCAATAATATGCAAGCATGCAAGTGTGACATAATGCAAACATGAAACCGTAGTAATGCAACATGATCATATAATGGTGGACTTGAAACACAAAAGGGCAGGCCTCAGTCCATCCCAAAATAGTGACCAAAAGTGATGCAAAAGGACACAAAATGTCAAGCAAACAAGCATGCCAATTGGTCCAAGGTTCAAAGCTAGTCAAGATGCTAGAACTAAGGTCATGTTAACCAAACCCCACAAGGCCAAGATGACTGAAAATAGTCTAGGGGCAGACCAAAATATGGCTAGGACATGCATGGAAAGTGGTCAAATCATGTCAAGAAATGGGCCCAAAACAAAAGACATGCAAAGCTACCAAATGGAACATAACTCTACACCTACCTCAACCACTCATGGCATGAACTAAGCAACCAAAAACAGATTTCCAATGCATCAAAATACACCCAAAAACCCTCTGATATGGCAGCCCAAATGACCTAGATACAAGATATGCACTATGACCCTCTTTAAGGCACAAAGGAACAACCCTTCAAGGCATAGAAGGGATGATGAATGCAAGCATATGAACATGAATTATGGACTGAAATGACATGTGAGATGACTCCAACTCATTGAAACATCCTACTTTAAGCATGCTCATGATTCACATCCTTAGGACTCACAAACCCAAATGCAAAGAGACCATACCAAACATGGAAAAGATGGTTAAAGCAGCACCTAACAGACTTTAAGCATGGAAAAATAGGACTAAAAAAACTTCACAAAGCTAGGCAAAAATATGAGGGCATGGTAGGCTACATACATGATGCATTTCTAGGCCAAATAAGAGACTACAAAGCAAGTATATTAAGCATGCAAGGGGCCATTAATCCGACCAAAAATAGAGGCATAATATGACCCAACAACACCCAAAAACCTCTTAAATGAAGCCAAGAACAACTAATCATGCATGCTGCCCTTAAGAGCCAAAAACATGCACAAATGAAACACAAAGGGGAGGGGGGGTGTCCCTCCCCTATTCAAAACCTCAAACCCTCTTCTTAACCAATGAAAATCGACTGGATTTCAGTGGTGAGAAGACCAATACACAAGAGTAACCAAGGCTTAACAAAAGGAGCTCCAAAAGGGCCAAACAAGGCCTAAGAGGGGGAGATCGACCCCAAACCACAAAACAACCTTAATGAAGTATCTTAAGCATGCAAATACAAGACTTTTTTCAGTTATACACAAAGTCTAAAACAATAAGCAAGATAGGCAAAAATCTAGTGCAAGATTGGAGAATCTAAAGTAAGAATGTTACCCTTGAAGAACCCTTGAAGAACAGCAAGATCAGCCACCTTCCTCTGGTCAAAACCAGTCCAAAAACTCAAGAACAAACCCTATAAGCTTCTCAAGGTCGAAGTGTGGTGTAATGGTGTGTGTCTTAGTGCAAAACTAAGGTTAAAACACACTTTTAGGCCACAAAACACACACAAAAGAGGAGAGAGAGGGAAATATATATGGAGAGAGAATGATATATAGATATATGTATGTATAAGCTCTGGTTTTTTGTTCAACCCCTAACAATGGAGAATGAGGAGGTCTTATATAGGCAATGCCAAGGCTTGAAGCTTCTCAAAGAAGCTAAATAAGGAAGGGGCAAAGGGGGCAAGAAGGTCAAGGCTTTTGGAGGAAGCTAGGATAGCTGGCAAGCTTCTTGAGGAAGCTTTGACAAAGGGTCAAGTTTCCTCAAGAAGCTTTGACCAAAAGGGTGCATAAGGGGCAAAACAGCCACATGTATGCCCCGGGGCAGGTTTGGTGCATTCCAGCTGGCACAGCTGGCATGCACCATGCCTGAAAAAGGTAAAAAGGTGCCACCGGCCAGAAAAGGAAGTCACCGGCCAAACAGATGGCCGGTCGGCCACACTGAATGCCGACCGGCCAATGGTATATTTTACCAATGGCCGATAGCCTCAAAACATGGCCGGTAGCCTCAAGACAAGGCCGGTGGGTGCCAGGGGTAGCTAAAAAGCTACTCTCTACCCTCAGAAGCAAAAACACAAGTGTTTGATGCAAAGCCAAACACAGAACAGTCGAGTTGAGAGGTCTTGAGGCAAGACGCGTAGCTGGGACCTCCGAAAACTCAAAACGAAACACAAACATGGATGATCACCGAGTGTTCAAACGGTGACGTCCAAGTCTTGGGGACGGTCAAAAATAGGGTGTCTACAGTTGCCCCTCTTTGACAGAACTCGAAAGTCATGACAATGACGAGAGTGATTGTCAAAGCCCAGAGACGACCCATTTTTGACAAGGCCAAAGACTTAGACAAAGCATGCAAGACAAACAAGATATGCGCCCGAAGGTAGGGGCAAAATGCAAGACAATGCACAAAACTGAACATAACTTATGATCGTGCAAAGAAAGCTGTAACGAAGCATAACATGAGACAGTTCTAAGCTAGCATACACCAAACTACACTACAATGCAGAAAGGATGTAAGAGAATTATGCAATTCTCGATACGTCTCACTCGGAGGATACAATACCTGTCCGGTTCGTCTGGTTACACCAGCCTCAAATGAACCGTACATATAATATCATGCCTGCAAAGAACGCAACTTACCGATATAACATTGTTAGCAATATGCATAACATGCAATTGAAAGTGCGTGACAACGTAAAGCAAGTGGGAAGCATAACAATGCTGTGAAGGAACAAACATATGTAAGTAAAGGACACGCGACAACGTGCACAATGTGTATGAAGGAATTTGAATACATGTAAGTAAAGCATAACGCGACAACATATGCAATGTGTATGGAGGCACTTGAACACATATAAGTAAAGCAACGCACGCATGCACGCAATGTGTATAAAAGGAATTTGAACACATATGAGTAAAGCAGTGCATGCATGCACGCAATGTGTATAAAAGGAAATTGAACACATATAAGTAAAGCAATGCATGCATGCACGCAATGTGTATAAAAGGAAATTGAACACATATAAGTAAAGCAATGTGTATAAAAGGAATTTGAACACATATGAGTAAAGCAATGCACGCATGCACGCAATGTGTATAAAAGGAATTGGAACACATATAAGTAAAGCAATGCACGCATGCACGCAATGTGTATAAAAGGAAATTGAACACATGTATGCACGCAATGTGTATAAAAGGAAATTGAACACATATAAGTAAAACAATGCACGCATGCACGCAATGTGTATAAAAGGAAATTGAACACATATAAGTAAAGCAACACACGCATGCACGCAATGTGTATAAAAACTTGAAATATGGTAAAGACAAGTCATTCATGATATTGAAATGCAAAGTACTGCAACGCAGCATAATTGAAGTGATTTGTGGAGTTCACAGGATACAAAAGGATACGGGAGGGGGGGATTCCTCATAGGTATGGAGCATTGCTCATAGCAGACATAACTTGAGGTCAACTCGGAGGTCTATGAATGTTCTGAAGGTGTATTTCCTTGCACTGCCTCAAGAAATGAAGGTGCCAAACCATACAATTGATCAAACAAGAGCGCGAGAGATGTATTGACCACAAGGGAGGGGCTATTGGTATCAACCCTGATACTTTGCTGCCATGCTCCTCTTTTTTCTTTACTTTCCTTTTTACTAGTAGCTTAAGCACATTGCACTGCCTCAGGCAGGTTTTACTTTGAAAGAAACTGTGTATGTTTGCAAAATACATGGTGAAAATGAAACTGCTATTTTGTTCCAAAAGGTGTTGCATTTGTACATCCTATGCATTGCATCGCATGGCATCACATAACAATGTGAATGAAATTCGTTTGAAAATAAAGCATTCGCATCGTAATAATCAGGTAGTGAACCAATTTACAACTCGATAAGCAAAACAGAGAGACTCGATATAACCAACCAAGCGTGAGTACAACTTGATAAGCACATTAACGACTTGAAGAGAGTGGCATACAACTCGATAAGCATAGATACAACAACTCGATAAGCAAATAGGCGGGACTCCTCAAGAATCGATCACCGGAGGGCATTGGAGGTGGTGGAATTCCCCAATCCTCAGCATAAATAGCTCAGAAGACAAGGAGGAAGACCACCAACTAGAGATAAAGGCCGTCGGCCGTGAGAAATGGCCATCGGCCAACAGCTTTGGTTCATCGACCAAAAGTGGTGGCCGGTCGGCACCACATTTGGCTGGCCGGCCATGAATTGTCAGAACCAGCAGAATGCTGACATCTATCCTCCACTCAATCTTATCTTCTACAAAAGGGTCTCAGCTTCGTGGTTCTTCTTAATTCAACACTGATTTGCTCCAAATGGAAGTGCTTCTTGCCCAAAATCTTGCAACTTGGATTAACAACTTGGATGGCTCGGCAAAGCTAAATTTCCGGGGCTTTGGCATAAACGCACTATTCACTTTGGGTCGTACCCCGCTACACCTTCCGTTTCTCCATGCTGTAGTAAGGTTTTGGAATCTGGTGACACATGTTTTTTGCTTTGGCGGGCAAGAGGTATGTCCTACCTTCGAAGATTTTTGAGCTTTAATGGAGTCCGAGTGCAACGAAGAGATCCTGCCTCAACTTCATTTTGGCCATGCCCAAGCCTTAGGACAAATGTGTGGGCTCTCAATACCCGACGTTCGATCTTTGATTTGTGACGGGATGCTGGATATTTTGAGTTTGATTTGTCGTTTTTTTGATGCCGGTGACCGCGGCGACCGTCATTGGCAAAGTTTTCGGCAATACACACTTTGTTTGTGCATGCTATCTCATTTCTTACTTGCCTCGGGTTTCAAATGATCTAACGTCCGATTGATTGAAGTTGCTCAAGGTTTGAAGGAGGGTAAGAGTTGCATCGCCATGACTCTGGCTGAGACGTTGATGGGTTTGGATGCTTTCTATCGTCGCGAAACAACCAAATTTGCGGGGAGTCCACTACTACTGCAGGTAAAGTTTCCCATCTAATCTCTCATATGTATTGCTCACATCGCTCGGCCCTCAAGCTCGATTTTTCTCACAAAACCATTTTCTTACTTTTCTCTCATCGTACATCTCTCTATTCTTTATTCTCTCATTTTTCATCCCTCCCCCAGGAATGGTTGATGGATAAGTTGCAGGTTATGGACTCTTGCTCAGCTTACTCAGCTCACGGTTACTTCTTCAGACAACACCTAGTCGACGCCCTTGATGAGGGTTGGTGGTTTGACTAGATGTGTAGCTTGTCCGCGGATCGCATTGCTTGGCGATGTCCTTGGCCTAATCTACCGGCAATGAGCTACAGCATGACCCGTCAACCTGGGATTCAGCTGATTGGCTTAACTCACTGTGTGTTCTACTTCCCATTCTGGTTCTAACGTCAGTTTGTTCATGATCAGACTTGTCCACCAGAGGGGATAGAGTATCCTGCCACATTCGATTGGCGCTCGGCTTGCGGTGTCTAGTGACTTGGAGGACTAGGGAGCTCCTGGCCTCTGCTCCCACTTTCAGTTGCACTTTGTCTGACGAGTGCTTGGATTGGCTCAATGAAGAGGCACAGATTGGGCCCAGCTTGGCATCAGAGGCTTCGATCAGCTCTGGGAGGGGGCGCAGGGACACCTGACTTATCTATGCCCTGGATTTATTGCTTTACCAGTACTTTCAAGTTTTCTTCATGAATGTAATAAAAAGCAACTTCAATTTGTATGCAAGAGTAGGAGAACTCTGTATTGAAATCAATGAAATTGAAGGTTGTGGGTACTGAAAATTTTCTGCTTTGGTCCAGAAATGGTCTAAGTTGTAAAAAGACTAATTTGAACAAAGTCAACTTTTATTAAAACTTTTCAAAACCATTTTCGATATGGATCAGAACTGGACACGCCTGAGATCTGTCACCGAGATGCACAACCCCAGATCCTAGCAACTGGAAAGTTGCCCCTAGTCTGAATAGTACCGCAGCACTGCACAGCAACGGAAAGTTGCCCCTAGTCTGAAAAGTACCGCAGCACTGCACAGTAATGGAAAGTTGCCCCTAGTCTGAAAAGCACTGCACCGGAGATCACGATGAATGCTGATAGACAAAGATGACTGAGATGATCAAATGGACAAAGTTGATCGGGGAAAAGTTTATGGCTGAACTTCAGGATGAAGTTGCCTACGTATCCCAAAGATGGGAATCAAGCCTTACGTAGTTCAGGCTCGGGTTCACTCGGGTATTTTCACTCTCCTTTTACGCTCTAACTTTTGCCAAGGTCACCCTTTGCGGGTTTTCAACCTTGTGAGCTCAGTTTTTATAATTTCAAATTTTTTGTGCTCTGAGTTTTGCCTAGGTCGTCCTTTCGGGTTTTTGACCTAGCGAGCCTCTCAAGGGTAATATTTCTTCAACTTGTCCATATTGATCGGTTGTGAGAACTCTAAGCCATCTAGGTCCATCAGAACCACAGCTCCACCTGACCAGATAGAGTTAATGATGTAGGGACCAGTCCAATTGGGTCTGAACTTGCCCCCTTGGGTTGTGGATGGGAGCTCGGTTGACCTTGAGCACCAAATCTCCTTCCTTTAGATTCCTGGACTTAACCTTCTTGTTGAAAGCCCGGGCAATTCTGTGCTGATAACCTTAAACATGGTATAGTGCTTTTAGTTTTCTCTCATCAAAGAGCATGAGTTCCTCAAACCTGCTCTGTTGCCAATCTGCTTCGGCTATTTGACACTCAGCCAATACTCGTAAAGACGGAACCTCAATCTCGATAGGTAGAACGGCCTCCATCCCATAAACCAATGAATACGGAGTCGCCCCAGTAGAAGTTCTGATTGAAGTCCGGTAGCCCCACAGAGCAAACGGCAGCTTATCTAGCTAGTCCTGGTAGGTTTCCACCATCTTCTGCAATATGTGTTTGATATTCTTGTTGGCGGCCTCAACCGCTCCATTGGTTTGCGGCCAATATGTGGATGACTTATGAAAAGCCACGTTGTATTTTTCCAACAAGTCAATCACTTCCTTCTTGAAGTGGGAACCGTTATCTGAAATAATCTTATTTGGGACTCCGTAGCGACAGATGATGTTGTTTCTGATAAACTTCGCAACATGTGAAGCCTTCAACACTGCATAAGATTGGGCCTTGACCCACTTTGTAAAATAATCTATCGCGACCAGGATGAACTCATGTCCATTCAACCCCTTCGGGGTGACAGCCCCAATCACATCGATTCCCCAAATTGAAAATGGCCATGGCAAAGTCATGCTGTACAGCTTCGACGACGGGATGTTCATGCAGTTTGTATGAACTTGACATTTGTGGTATCATCGAACAAAGCTGATACAATCCTCCTCCATGGTAGACCAATAGTAACCCTGCCTGATGATCTTTCGAGCCAACATTACTCCATTCATATGCGCACCACATTCTCCTTCATGGATGGCCTCCATCAGGCGCTTCGACTCTTCAGCTTCTACGCATAGCTTATGCATTCCCAGATGACCTCTCTTATACAGCTTACCCTCGCAGATGATGAACTAGACAGCCATTCTTCTGATTGCCCTTTTATCTTTGGCATTTGCCCTTGGTGGATACTCTTCTTTCTCCAAGAAATTCCAAATATCGTAATACCAAGGGTTATCATCTTGAACCTCACCTATGGCAGCAATTGATTCGTATGCTGGCGCAAACTTCTGGTCAATGATGACTGGACGCATCCGGACTCCAAACGAGATGTCTATCATGGAAGATAGAGTTGCTAGTGAATCTGTGAACCTGTTGTTCTCTCTTGCTAGATGAGCAAAGTTCAGCTTCTTAAACCGAGGAATTAACAAATCCAAGGTCTGGTGGTATATTATCATATTTTCTTCTTTGACTTTCCAGTCTCCTTTTGCTTGAGACACAACAAGGTTCGAGTCCCCGATGACGTCCAACCATTTTGCCCCTAGTTCCAGGGCTGCTTCTAGACCGGCAATGCATGCCTCATATTCTGCTTCGTTGTTCGAGACTTTGAACCGGGGTTTGAATGCTAGAGGAATACGGGAGTTGTCGGGTGCTATCAACAATACTCCTATCACATACCCGCACTGGTTTGACGTTCCGTCAAAGTACATCGTCCAAGCTTCATCTTCAATGTGCAAAATGGCCTCATCTGGAAATAAGTACTCAACTACTTCACCCCTTTCCACTGGATGATCGGCTAAGAACTCCGCTACTGCTCTTCCCTTGACTGACTTACGTGTCATATATTTCAGATCAAATTCGGAGAGCAACAGCAACCAACGAGCTAGCCTACCCGTAAGTGCTGGTTTCTCGAAAAGATATTTGATGGGATCGAGTTGTGAAACCAACATTACGGAGTGAGCTAACAGGTAGTGCCTCAGCTTCTTGGTAGCCCATACCAAAGCTAAGCAAGCCTTCTTCAACGGTGTGTAGTGAGTCTCATACTCTAGCATCTTCTTGCTCAGATAGTAGATGGCTCTCTCCATTTTGTCCTCTGATTCTTGCGCGAGCATACAGCCTATTGTAGTCTTAGTCACTGAAAGGTACAATATCAACGGTTTCCCCAGCTCTAGCAACGACAACACGGGTGGGTTCTGTAAGTATTCCTTGATCTGTTCAAAAGCAGCTTGGCATCGGCCGTCCCATTGGAATTTCTTTCCTTTTTTCAGGAGGCCAAAAAGTGGTTCACAAGTCAAGGTTAATTTTGAGATAAACCGTCTTATGAATTGCACTTTACCTAGAAAGTCTCGCACCTCCTTTTCAGTCCTTGGTGGGGGCATTTCTAGGATGACCTTGATTTTGGAAGGGTCGACTTCGATACCTCTCTGTGTAATTAGAAACCCCAGCATTTTTCTCGCTGTAACACCGAATGTACATTTCTGAGGATTCAGCTGCAACCGAAATTCTCTGATCCTTTGAAAGAACTTGTGCAAGGCGGTGTAGTGGCCCTCTCTTTCTTTGGACTTGACAATCATGTCATCTACATACACCTCAACCTCTTTATGGATCATGTCATGCAATATTGTGGTCGCGGCTCCTTGATAAGTAGCTCCAGCATTCTTCAATTCAAACGGCATTACTCTGTAGCAGTACGTCCCTCACGGGGTGGTGAATGCAGTCTTTTCCCGGTCTTCAGGTGCCATCACTATCTGATTGTAGTCGGAGAAGCCATCCATGAATGAAAGCAAAGCGTGCCCTGCTGTGAAGTCCACTAACTCATCAATATGCGGCAAGGGAAAGTTGTCCTTCAGACTAACTCTGTTCAAATCCCTGAAATCCACGCATATCTGAATCCTGCCATCCTTCTTCGATACTGGAACAATGTTAGCCAACCAAGTCGGGTATTCGGATACTAACAGGAAGCCTGCGTCGATTTGCTTGGTGACCTATTCCTTAATCTTGAGAGCCCAGTCCGGGTAGATCCTTATGAGTTTCTGCTTGATAGGTCGGGCTTCGGGGTCAAGGGGGATCCAGTGCTATACAATCTCAGGATCGATCCCAGGCATGTCTTCGTAGGACCACGCGAAAACATCTTTGAAATCTTTTAATAAAGCGACTAAGCGCTCGCGTTCCTCCGAAGACAACGTGGACCCGATCTGGACCAGCCGCGGGTCCTCCTCAGTACCAATATTCACAGTAGTGATTTCATCCATTAAAGGTTTAACAAATCTCTCATGCTCTTGTTCAATTAAGCGTTGCAAAATCGGAGGAATTTCGTCCTCGTCGTTTTCATCAAAGTTTTGAAAGTCTGAGTTAATGCAATAAATTAAAGGCACAAAAAAATACTCGAAACCACATTACTTGATTCTTATTAAGCACACCCAAATCGTCCGATTCTCGGTTACAACAAACTCGAAAGAAAGAAAAAACGACTGGACAAGGCTGGCATCGGTTATCATCCCAGTTACGGACTTCAGACTTCGGTCGGTGGAACTGATTCCAACTCACAAGACTCGGTGGAATCGATTCGGCTCACTACTGACCGTCTTCTTTGGACAAAAACCCCTCTTCATATTGCCAAGTGAGAGAGGGTGCGATAGATGCATCCAAAATAGTTGCTGGTAGGCCCACAGCCGTTTCATTCCCAATGATGAAAACCGAGAAGTTATCCCCCAAGCAGTTATGGTCGATCGGAGGATCTGAAAGTAGACAAGCCAATGCTACCCCCATTTCAATTTCTGCGCCCTCGGAATCCACTGCTTTACACTGCTCAACCTCAGCTGATGGGTCTATCTACTCTTTGGCAACGTCATCTCCAGATAATTGTAGATCAAAGAAAATCTCGAAACCTGGCACGCGCTTCTTCTCCGCGTTCAGCCACAGCTCTGGAAAGCCACAAAACGGAAAGTCCTCCCCCTCCCGGACGAAGCGTCCGTTTAGGGTACCTTGAATGGGCCTATGCATCAGCTCAAAAGGCTTCCCAGCTTGCTTTGCTCTGGCTCCTCCAGCCATTTCCTTTCCCTTTCACATCCAATCCTCTTTGGTGGGTAGATAACCCAATCCAAAGGTATGAGGGTTATGTGGCACTTCAGCCAATGCTGCGACGCCCTTCCAGCCGCTCCTTCCTAATCTCATCCCGGGGATGTGTTGTAGCTTGTTCATGAGGTCTACAGATTGAGCACTGATATATACTCCCTCATTAACAGCCATGATGTTCTGTACAACCCGAGCCTCAGCTAAGGTAAACCCTGGCATAAACACGTCCTCTATGCCGTGCTCAATTTCTAGGACTGGTGTAGATACCTCCAGAGGTGGATGGATCGATGAATTCTCGAAAACAATGGCTACTCCCTTTCCGTAGGGGTATTTCACTATCTGATGCAGAGTGGACGAGACGGCCTTCACCTGATGCAGCCACGGCCGCCCCAAAAGCAGGTTGAAAGTTGCCGGAACTTCTAAGACATGGAAATCTATCTCATGCTGTCCTGGCCCAAGTTTAGTCTGAACTTTTACTGTACCCATGACTTCTCTGCTCGTGTTTTCGTATGCCCAGATCACCTGAGCTGTCGGCACAAAGTCCACGGTTTTTAAACCGATTGCATACGCTGTCCTAGCTGGGCAGACGATGGCGGACCCGGTATCAACAAGAACCATCGGTATTCATTTATTCTTACACTCCACAGAGATGTAGAGTGGCTTGTTGTGGTTTACCCCCTCAAGTGGCAATTCTTTGTCGGAAAAGGTTAGCGTCGGGGTGGCTCCTCCCGGAAAGACTAATCCCACCGGCTGTTCTGGCATGGTTTCTATCGAAAGTTTGGCCTTATCCATGGCTGATAGGACAACCTGTTTATGCACTCGTGATGCCATAAGCAGTCCCCAGATGGAGATATCTGCTTGTATCTTTTTCAACTGTTTGAGCACAGCCTCCTCTTCAAGTTGTTTCTCCTTCTGTTTCTCAGTCTCCTTGTCTTTCCTGAAAGCCTCTAGTTGATCTAGGTATGGGGGTTTGAAGTACCGCCCGCTCCTTGTCATATGGTCGACTTCTCCAATGTACCAAGTGTCATCAGGTTGGTTGTTTTCCCAATTTTCATCCGTGTGGGCAAGGCATAAATCGTCGTCCTCCCACCACATTCCATTCGCAGCTGACAGACACCTGTCCGGCTCTAGTATGACTGTTCTCGTACTCACAGTACCTTCCATCCCTACGCTCGTAGCATTCTCTGTTTCTGTGCTCCTAGAAATTTCAGTTCCTACATGGGCCTTTGCCTTTCTGATTCTCTCAGAATCTTCAAGTCTTTCCTGTTCCGACTGTGTCAATATAGCTGGCTGTTCAATAATTCCTGTATTCAAAATGCTCCAATCCTAAGCGAATTTCTTGACACCGGCGCTCTCCGGCGATGTACTCTGTTCTTCAACCCTTCCGGCCGTCACTGACATTGTTGCCCCTGCCGGGCCCTGTCCTGGTTAGAATTCTTCCACGATATCTGGTTGATCATCCAACCACCCGGTAACCTCTGCCGATTCCTCATAATCAAACCAATTGACCACTGCGTCTCCTGGATCTTGGTCACTGTAAAACTGGAGATTGGCAAGGTCCTCTTCCATAGCCGTCAGATTATCTGTCCTCTGTCCCAAACCATCTCCTTGGATCGCATACAGCTCTGTCTCTATCGGCAATTCCACTTCTAGCCTATCCTGGCCTAGTGACGAAATGTAGTCGCTCAGATTGTACATTTTCTCAACAGAACTCCCAGATTTCCCAAACTCTGGCTCAACAACCTTCTTTTCCTTTGAAATCTCCCCTCTTCCGTCCTTGATAGTCACTACCATGGACTTAGGTTGGGTTATGGAGATGTCCATCATGCACAAGTCAGTGCAATTAGGAAGAAACACCTCCGGCTTAGGTAGGTGGGAATGAGTGATATAGATGCTAGGATTGTAAGACATGACCCCAGTCTGGATGAAATTGATTCTTTTGGGAGGTGGAGCTTGGTTATGTGTAGGGAGAGGGTTTGTTGTGACATTGGGTTTCTCGGGAGGCATAATCGCCCTGTTATCGATGAGTCTTGAATCTCATTACGCAATCGGTAGCACAGATCGGTGTCATGACCGTACTGCTGGTGAAATGCGCAATACTTGGCTGGATTGTGGGTAGGGGGGAGTTTTTCTAGTAATGGCCGCGGCTTTAGGGGCTTCAAGTGCCCTTTCCTGATTAGAACCCCCAAAGCTTTGGACAGGGGCATATACGGTGGAGCGAAGGTTCTTGTATTTTTGGGTGGGTATTTGGCTGTTTGTGGATGGCTTCCGGACGCGCCGGAGAATGGCGCGGTTGCCATGGTTCTTGAAGGGAGGTTGGTGGTGACCATACTCACTTCGGAGGCTCTTGTAGTTGTAGCGCTGCTCGGGCCCGCATTAGTGTTGCGGTTGAAAGTTCTTCGGGGTTGTTCTCGGTCATTCTCAATTAAGCCTTGCTTCAATGCATCCTCAATCTGTAACCCCATTTCATGTAGATCGGAAAAGGTAGGAAATGGGAGTACAATCATCTTCTGCATTAACTTCGGCTGAAGATTGCGCACAATCATCCAAATCTGATCTTTGTCTGTGGGCCTTAAGGTCATCATCGAGGCCTTGGCCCTCCATCTAGTCACGAATTCTGAGAAGCTCTCTTTGGGCTCTTGCCTCGTTGTCTCGAGATCTCGGGTCGTGATCTCGATTTGTGTATTATATGAGTATTGCGCGACGAAGGCCTCAGCCATCTCGTCCCACTTTCTCTTGACGTCATCTTCCAATTTGGCATACCATATGGCCGCCACACTCGACAGGGTCCGGCCGAATAAAGATAGTTTCTGCAGTCTGGTGAGGCCCATTGGCCTTAAAATATCTGAAAACAACCTCAGGTGCACCGTAGGGTCCCCGGATCCATCAAATCAGTCGATATGAGGCATTTTGAGTCTGTCAGGTAGCGTTACAGCTGTGTCGGTATATCCATCTTCAATGTCAGGGATGGTCTTGACTCCCTGGGATCTCTTGAATAGCTTTTCAAGCTTGATCAACTTCAGTGCCGTGGGGTCTGTCTCAAACTCAAAGGGAGAGTCCAGTAGGTTGGTGCGTGTTTTAGATAACTGGGGTTGGATTTGGGGTAGGACCGGGGGTGGAGGTTGTCTTGTGGAAATGTCTGTTTCATTCTGAACATTAGCTGTCTCCCCGAGGGTTGGAACTCCGGGCGGGGGAGGAGCTTGCTGCGAAGCAGATGCTCCAACTTGCTGTTGTAACCTCACAATTAACTCTGCTTGTTCATTCATAACCGTGGCCTGCTGCTTGGCGAATTCTGTCTGTTGGACAGCATCCTGCTGCATCATTTTCATACTCTCTTGGAGTTGGCCCACCATCTCTTCTAAGTTGGCCATACTGTTTTGATCTGATTGAATCACCGGTATATATTCCCTTTCTGTAGGTGAAACAGAACCCTGATCCCTGCTGTACTCAGGTGGGGTAGATAAGGCCCTCTGAACTGACTGCTGAACTGATGTACTCTGCCTAACTGCCCTCCGTCTAGTAACCAGGGGTAGAGAGTAGTACACTGGTTGTCCGTCTATCAGATCCTCAGATCGGTGGAGTCGACGACCTCTAGTCTAGAGTGCTTGGGGAATATCTACTGGGTCAGAAGCAATTGTGCTCAATTACCTAGCAAGAAGATAAATAAAGTGTATAAGGAAATAAATAAACAGACATATGGACAGTGTAACGGCGTAAAATAAATACACAACACACAGTCGGGTATCACAACATCACCGCCAATAAAATTTGAATATCTTGTTCCTTAATCATCGATCCTTTGTTTCCAAATCGTTGCCCCAAGTCTAAATCGATACGCATGAACGATTCCCAAAAACATTGATGCCCATGGGCCTGATACTCAAACTTGCGAACTGATATGTGTGTTCCTGTAGAGATACACTCTAAAAGCACATAGCACGTAAAGGAGAGCCAAAACGCCCCTATGTTGGGAAAGGGTTTCCCTGTCCTATTTTGTCAGGAGCTAGGGTTTCACTATGCACACAGCGGTTTCAAACAACCTAACATCGGGTAAGCAACCTGTCCTAGTTTGGAATGGTCAATATGGATTTCGATATGCACTAGGTCGAATGGTCGAAAAGGGTGCCCCGGTAAAACCGGGGTTTGTGTTCCCATATTGGTGGAGCCCGCAATCGGTCAGCCTTACGGCATGCATTGACAAAGTCAAGCCTCCGGCAAACCGCTCAGGAATAGCAGATGGCCAACATGGTGTCCTAGGCGCACCAATGCACATGCAATGCAAAGAGACACACAAGTGAAATCAAAACAGGATATCACGAGTTCGAGTCAAGCTCTCTAATCTCCCCAGCAAAGCCGCCAGAAACTGTAACATGTCCGCGAGGGACCTCAATGCTACAGTTCGGACTCAATTTGTCATGGTTCTTAATCTGAACCAAAGAGTCCAAGTCCGGCAAATCGTTTTTTAAAAAAAAAAATAGATTTTTGAAAGAAGTGCCAAACATGGACTGCTTTGCCAGATACAGAGTCACCACCTAAATATTTTTTAATGGGGGAATTTAGGAAACCCTGACTCGGTACCTGTACGGGGAGCAAATATTCCGGCAAGCCCGTACTCCTTTCTTCCAAGCTCCGTTTCTGTCTGATCACCTGAAAACACAACAGCGGTGAGCTACCCGGCGGTGTGTGGCCGGAAAACCCCTCCGACGGTCAAATTAGCACACACCTTGGGATAGAGAGAAAGAGAGGAGAGTGTTAGGTGTAAGTATTTTCTTACAAAGTGTTCGTCCTCCTCTGTATGGGGGGCGCAGACATGCTTATATACCCTTCTGCGTCCCAAATCTACTCCCAGTGGTCTCTCAACACGTGGTTCTGCTATCCCATCTGTCAGCACAAATCTTGCTGAACATCACCTAACCCAACTGTCCGCTCACTCTCTTTGGGAGCTCGGCCATTGCACCATCTTGTCATCCTTGGCCGTCTTGTGCTTCATGCCCAAGCACTCCACTAGCTAAGCTCAATGAGGACCGGGCTCGGCGGCATCTCGAAAGCGGGCAGGACGGCTCGTGCTTTGCATGGTCGGCCTTCTGCCGAAAGCAAGCAGTACCTCGGTCCAACCATGCCTTCCGGGCCGGACACTTAACTCGATCAAGCTTCCTCGCTAAAACATGTAGCTCGGTCCAACCGGCGTTGTTTCAACCCGAAATTTTTTTCAGGCGGACATCGCCAGCCTTGCCTATGCCGCCAAAAAATACATCGGCCCGATGCGGATCATTAATCTTCCTATCAATTGCCCCTTAATTCCGTCCGCGCTAGCGTGACTGGGATTACATTACAAGGCCAGGCTAGGCTTTTTGCTCGGTGGTCCACTTTCTTGAAGGAACTCCAAAAAAGGCGAGCAAGGTCCGCTCCGTGACTTCCTTCTTGGCGGACAAGATCAGCTCGGCCAAGGAACTCGGAAGAAGGCGAGCAAGGTCCACTCCGCGACTTCCTTCTTGGCGGACAAGATCAGCTCGGCCAAGGAACTCGGAAGAAGGCGAGCAAGGTCCGCTCCGCGACTTCCTTCTTGGCGGACAAGATCAACTCGACCAAGGAACTCGGAAGAAGGCGAGCAAGGTCCGCTCCGCGACTTCCTTCTTGGCAGATAAGATCAGCTCGGCCAAGGAACTCCAAAGAAGGCGAGCAAGGTCCGCTCCGCGACTTCCTTCTTGGCGGACAAGATCAGCTCGGCCAAAGAACTCCAAAGAAGGCGAGCAACATCAGCTGGGCTGAAACTTCCAAGTTGAGCAAATCATCAACTCCTCTAGCCGGAGTAAATCATCTCGGCTGGAACCTCGGAGTTGAGCAAATCATTAACCCGTCAGCCGGAGTAAATCAACTCGACTGGAACCTCGGAGTTGAACAAATCATCAACCCGTCAGCCGGAGTAAATCATCTCGGCTGGAACCTCGGAGTTGAACAAATCATCAACCCGTCAGCCGGAGTAAATCATCTCGGCTGGAACCTCGGAGTTGAGCGAATCATTAACTCTTCAGCCGGAGTAAATCATCTCGGCTGGAACCTTGGAGTTGAGCAAATCATCAACCCGTTAGCCGGAGTAAATCATCTCAGCTGGAACCTCGAAGTTAAGCAAATCATCAACCTGTCAGCCGGAGTAAATCATTTCGGCTGGAACCTCGAAGTTGAGCAAATCATCAACCTGTCAGCCGGAGTAAATCATCTCGGCTGGAACCTCGGAGTTGAGCAAATCATCAACCCGTTAGTCGGAGTAAATCATTTCGGCTGGAACCGCGGAGTTGAACAAACCATCAACTCTTCAGCCGGAGTAAGTCATCTCGGCTGGAACCGCGGAGTTGAGCAAATCATCAACTCGTCAACCGGAGTAAATCATCTCGGCTGGAACAGAAGAGTTGGCCCCTCATCAACTATTATTTCGGACACAACAAAGCTTTTCAGCAAAAGTAATTCACTTCTATTACATTGACAAAGAGAGTATTTGCATTCAGAAGTGTAAGGGAAACAAGTCCTTTCTCAAAAAATTACATAAGGCCGCAATCCATGGCCGGGGTACGCCTTTGTCATCCAAATCTTCTAAGTGGTATGCCCCCTTGCCCGGTTAGCTTATAAGGCCCTTCCCAGTTTGCTCCTAGCTTGCCTTCGCCTGGCACCAGTGCGTTGCCCATGACCTTCTTTAAAACCCAGGCGCCCACTTGTTCGTTGCCACCGGGGTTGTCTTCGCGGTGGGCGCCGCTGCATCATCCTCTACTCGGATGTGCTCATTGATGCGCTGCATTAGGTGCCACATGGATGTCTACTGGCTCATTGTAAGCGAGTCCCTCAGCCTATGTCCGACCGGGAGACCGTGCTTATATTGGGTGATTGCCAGGTTGACCGGGCAATCTAGGATCTCATTGAAGGTATCCCAGTACCTAGAGTTGTACGCCTTGAGAGTGTCGCTCGGTTCCATCCTGACACTGAGAAGGTGGTCAACTTCCTTTGGCGTTTTGGTGTTGGTTTTGAAACGCGTCACAAAGGCTTCCGCCAACTGCTGCCACCTTTCTATGCTCCCCTCTGGTAGCCTCTCAAACCACTTCAAGCCTAGTTCGCCCAAACTTGACGGAAAGATGAGGCACATAAGAGCATCATTCCGCCTATGTCCGGCCATAACCTGTCGAAAATGACTTATGTGCGTGTAAGGATCGTTCTTCCCGTCGTACAATGTGAACTTTGGCTGGTGGAAGCCCGACGGAAGAGGTGTTATTTCTATTTCCAAAGAGAAAGGGGTGGCGCTCAACCTTGCCAAGTCGGAATCGACCAGGAGTGGCGCTGCTTGGCGGGGTGGAGGCATTCCGACCTCCTCGCTGGCGTGAACCCCGTAGGATAACCGCTGGAACGTCGGTATCCTTTGAGCCTCCCGCCGGCGGGCCCGCTCCTTTAAGATTGCCCGCAAATCTTCTGATCGAGCGAAATAGGTGTACCTCGACGTCGTCGCCGGACGTGAGGGCTGGTAAGTACTATCTTGCGCGCTGGACTTTTTTACGCGCACATCGGAATCACCAACCTTGTAACTCCTGGTAATGGAGATGGACGGAGTGTGTCGCTGACTCTGACTACCTGAACGGCGGGATTGGGTGCGCTCACTATGGTCGCCCACTCCAGCTACACTCTTCCCTTTGACATGCCGCTTCATCTCCTCCATCTCTGCCGCCATTCGCCGGATGACGGCATCCTGGTCCTTCAACTTGCTTTCCAGACGTCTGGCGTGTGAGTCTCTCCACCGCCGATGACCGTCTGGACTTCGTGAATGACCATAACTCCTCCCGCGCTTATCCCACGCGTCTCTTGACTGTCCTCCTGGGAATGTCTCCAGGTCCCCCATCGGAGAGGTGGTAGGAGGTCCCTCTCTTCGTCTGCCCGACTCCGGAGTGACTCCGTCGATGGCAGACACTTGAATCTCCTCATTGTTCGCCATAGAAGGCGATCAGATGAGCTTCGGAAGACAAGGTTTTATCTGCAAGATTCCCACAGACGGCGCCAATTGTATGGGGCGCAAATATTCCGGCAAGCCCGTACTCCTTTCTTCCAAGCTCCGTTTCTGTCCGATCACCTGAAAACACAACAGCGGTGAGCTACCCGGCGGTGTGTGGCCGGAAAACCCCTCCGACGGTCAAATTAGCACACACCTTGGGATAGAGAGAGAGAGAGAGGAGAGTGTTAGGTGTAAGTATTTTCTTACAAAGTGTTCGTCCTCCACTGTATGGGGGGCGTAGACATGCTTATATACCCTTCTGCGTCCCAAATCTACTCCCAGTGGTCTCTCAACACGTGGTTCTGCTATCCCATCTGTCAGCACAAATCTTGCTGAACATCACCTAACCCAACTGTCCGCTCACTCTACTGGGAGCTCAGCAGCCGAGCTGCACCATCTTGTCTGTCAACGACCGTGCTGTGCTTCATGCCCAAGCACTCCACTAGCTAAGCTCAATGAGGATCGGGCTCGGCGGCATCTCGGGAAAGCAGAGCCCGGGACAGCTCGTGCTTGTCTGTAGTCGGCCTTCCTGCCGAGCAAACAGGTACCTCGGTCCAACCATGCCTTTCCGGGCGCCGGACACTTAACTCGACTGGCTTCGCCTCCGCCAAAACATGTAGCTCGGTCCAACCGAGCGTTGCCTAAACCGAGCAGCTTTTTTCCAGACAGGGCCACACATCCTTGGCCTAATAACTGCCCGGCCGAAATCTGTCCAGCCCAGTACCAGATCATTAATCTTCCTATCAATTGCCCCTTAATTCCGTCCGCGCTAGCGTGACTGGGATTACATTACAAGGCCAGGCTAGGCTTTTTGCTCGGTGATCCACTTTCTTCGGCAAGGAACTCCAAAAAAGGCGAGCAAGGTCCGCTCCGTGACTTCCTTCTTGGCGGACAAGATCAGCTCGGCCAAGGAACTCGGAAGAAGGCGAGCAAGGTCCACTCCGCGACTTCCTTCTTGGCGGACAAGATCAGCTCGGCCAAGGAACTCGGAAGAAGGCGAGTAGGGTCTGCTCTGCGACTTCCTTCTTGGCGGACAAGATCAGCTCGGCCAAGGAACTCGGAAGAAGGCGAGCAAGGTCCGCTCCGCGACTTCCTTCTTGGCGGACAAGATCAGCTCGGCCAAGGAACTCAGAAGAAGGCGAGCAAGGTCCGCTCCGCGACTTTCTTCTTGGCGGACAAGATCAGCTCGGCCAAGGAATTCCAAGGAACTCCAAAGGCCACGTGTTCGTCATCACCAAAGTTGCCTCGGCTCGGGAACTTGGGTACGATTGGGGAAGGTCAGCTATAAGCCCCCCCTCTCGCCCGATCCGAAGATCGGCCTCTACTAACCATGATATCCTATTTTGAAAACGTTATGTGTTCTTATTCCGGTTATTAGCCTAGAATTACTATGTTATGCGCACAGCACAAAAGTATAAACTAGATCGTCTAACTTGGAACGAAACATTGCATATCCATTTGTTTATTTTGAAAATGGTTTAGAATTTGCTACTCGCAAGTAGGCTAAAATACAGATTTCAATGAATTGTTCCAACTCAAACAATCCAACCTTCACCCACAGACATTCAAGCAGTTATATCACATAAGCAGCTAGCCTCATGGTAATCATGCTATCATGGCAACACTCACATGCGTGCGGTATGCTAAAGCAAAAAAAGCTTACCTAGTACTCCAAGCCAAAACAGAAACTAGTTAGTAATCGTATGCATGATCCTAGTTCATGTTAAGATGGCTAATGTAACACATACAGGATGCAACTAGAATAGGCTCGGTTATCCTAAAGGTGGCATGTGAAATGCAGCAACAAACAAGTACTCAACTTGGAATTGAAATACAAGTGCAGTTAGCATGATGTGCCGAGCCCGGTGCATGCAAGACAAATGTATGGATGCACGCATGCATAGCATAAGGTATGCTAATTTAAATATGCCCTAATACTAACCATCAAAAGCAGGTAAATAAAAGGGAAGAAAGACGTGGGGTTCGAAGACATACATACACTTACACACACTTATTATAGAACTGCCCTTGCTCGGAGGGTCCGAATAAATATTACACAACCGAATAAATAACTAGCTACTTAATTAATTATTACAGAATTCCTATTTAATTAATAAATTAAATGCAAAATTAAAATGGCCATAGCCCCGCCTTGAAAATATTTGGATGATGCATGTTTGACTTCGTCTTGCCGGAAACTTCATTTGCCATAGCATTGCTGCCTCTGTTTACACTGCCTAGCTCCTCCGAAGATTGCACAAGTCTTGGGATAGGTTCTCTGCACACTGTAGAACACCACCGGCTAGTAGAAATGGCCACCGGCCACTGATGAAGTTATCGGCCATTGGTGGATGGCCGGTCGGCACTGGAGATGGCCGGCCGGCCAAAACTTCCTGCAGAAACTGGTTTTTGATAGCAACAGAGGACAAGCAGTGTATGGCATGGAATTTCAAACAAATGTAAGCATGGCCACACTCCCTATCATGCAATGGACTCAAGGAAGCATGACCCTCGGCTCTCGGGCCATCAATTATGCATGATGGCCTAAGAGGCCAAGTTTGCCATTCAATGTAAATGCATGCAACAATCAAATGAAAACTAATGTCTTATCATATTGAGATCAAAGACATCGGCGACCGAGGATTGAGACGTGTTTTGTCACTTGAAGTACAAACACTCCTCACCCCTCAAGTTCGACTTGACACCCCTAGCCAAACAAATGCAATGCATGTATGCAAATGTGGCTCAATTATGCAACATGTGGCTAAGATGCCAAAACATGCCAAATGTGATGCAAACTAAACATGCAAATGTGCGATGCTAGACATGTAAGATGTAATGCAATGCGATCTAATATGTGAACTAAGACATGAGATGCAACTAGTCAATAATATGCAAGCATGCAAGTGTGACATAATGCAAACATGAAACCGTAGTAATGCAACATGATCATATAATGGTGGACTTGAAACACAAAAGGGCAGGCCTCAGCCCACCCCAAAATAGTGACCAAAAGTGATGCAAAAGGACACAAAATGTCAAGCAAACAAGCATGCCAATTGGTCCAAGGTTCAAAGCTAGTCAAGATGCTAGAACTAAGGTCATGTCAACCAAACCCCACAACGCCAAGATGATTGAAAACAGTCTAGGGGCAGACCAAAATATGGCTAGGACATGCATAGAAAGTGGTCAAATTATGTCAAGAAATGGGTCCAAAACAAAAGACATGCAAAGCTACCAAATGGAACATAACTCTACACCTACCTCAACCACTCATGGCATGAACTAAGCAACCAAAAACAGATTTCCAATGCATCAAAATACACCCAAAAACCCTCTGATATGGCAGCCCAAATGACCTAGATACAAGATATGCACTATGACCCTCTTTAAGGCACAAAGGAACAACCCTTCAAGGCATAGAAGGGATGATGAATGCAAGCATATGAACATGAATTATGGACTGAAATGACATGTGAGATGACTCTAACTCATTGAAACATCCCACTTCAAGCATGCTCATGATTCACATCCTTAGGACTCACAAACCCAAATGCAAAGAGAGCATACCAAACATGGCAAAGATGGTTAAAGTAGCACCCAACAGACTTTAAGCATGGAAAAATAGGACTAAAAAAACTTCACAAAGCTAGGCAAAAATATGAGGGCATGGTAGGCTACATACATGATGCATTTCTAGGCCAAATAAGGGACTACAAAGCAAGTACATTAAGCATGCAAGGGGCCATTAATCTGACCAAAAATAGAGGCATAATATGACCCAAAAACACCCAAAAACCTTTGAAATGAAGCCAAGAACAACTAATCATGCATGCTGTCCTTCAGAGCCAAAAACATGCACAAATGAAACACAAAGGGGAGAGGGGTGTCCCTCCCCTATTCAAAACCTCAAACCCTCTTCTTCACCAATGAAAATCGACTGGATTTCAGTGGTGAGAAGACCAATACACAAGAGTAACCAAGGCTTAACAAAAGGAGCTCCAAAAGGGCCAAACAAGGCCTAAGAGGGGGAGATCGACCCCAAACAACAAAACAACCTTAATGAAGTATCTTAAGCATGCAAATACAAGACTTTTTTCAGTTATACACAAAGTCTAAAACAGCAAGCAAGATAGGCAAAAATCTAGTGCAAGATTGGAGAATCTAAAGTAAGAATGTTACCCTTGAAGAACCCTTAAAGAACAGCAAGATCAGCCACCTTCCTCTGGTCAAAACCAGTCCAAAAACTCAAGAACAAACCCTCTAAGCTTCTCAAGGTCGAAGTGTGGTGTAATGGTGTGTGTCTTAGTGCAAAACTAAGGTTAAAACACACTTTTAGGCCACAAAACACACACAAAAGAGGAGAGAGAGGGAAATATATATAGAGAGAGAATGATATACAGATATATGTATTTATAAGCTCTGGTTTTTTGTTCAACCCCTAACAGTGGAGAAGAAGGAGGTCTTATATAGGCACTGGCAAAGCTTGAAGCTTCTCAAAGAAGCTAAATAAGAAAAGGGCAAAGGGGGCAAGAAAGTCAAGGCTTCTGGAGGAAGCTAGGATAGCTGGCAGGCTTCTTGAGGAAGCTTTGACAAAGGGTCAAGCTTCCTCAAGAAGCTTTGACCAAATGGGTGCAAAAGGGGCAAAACAGCCACATGTATGCCCTGGGGCAGGTTTGGTGCATTCCAGCTGGCACAGCTGGCATGTACCATGCTTGAAAAAGGTAAAAAGGTGCCATTGGCCAGAAGAGGAAGTCACCGGCCAAACAAATGGCCGGCCGACCACACTGAATGCCGACCGGCCAATGGTATATTTTACCAATGGCCGGTAGCCTCAAAACATGGCCGGTAGCCTCAAGACAAGGCCGGTGGGTGCCAGGGGTAGCTAAAAAGCTACTCTCTACCCTCAGAAGCAAAAACACAAGTGTTTGGTGCAAAACCAAACACAGAACAGTTGAGTTGAGAGGTCCTAAGGCAAGGCGCGTTGCCGGGATCTCCGAGAACTCAAAACGAAACACAAACATGGATGATCACCGAGTGTTCAAACGGTGACGTCCAAGTCTTGGGGACGGTCAAAAATGGGGTGTCTACACCGTCTCTCCTGTTCCTCCGGCCTTCTAAGATTTCGCTAGAGGCATTGCGCCACTTGTTCCTGATCCATTTCACGTCGGATCTACTAAACTTTTTCCCTTGCCCTTACTGTTGAAAAATAATCTACCAGACATAAACACTCACACTGAGTACTGAGCGACTGCTTTCACTCCTTCCACTTCGCTCGCTGCCCACTGCGTGGTTGGATATCCCCATTTATGGGCCGCACAAGGTCTACTTAATGATGTCTCCAGTGTTAATTACAACGCGCAACATTTATGATACGTCAGCGGCCGCCGTTGCCAACACCTGTATTCGGCAATGGACCAATGCTCAAATGGGGCAAGGGCAGATATGTAAATCTATTCGACTTATATATCTTTGGCTGAATTAATCCACTGCCCCACTTGACCATTTTGGTTGTTTTGTGTATTCGGTGGTAGACCTATGCTCAATTGGGGCAAGGGCAGATATGTGAATCTATTTGGCTTATACGTCTTTGGTTGAATTAAGCCACTGCCCCACTTGACCATTTTGGTTGTTTTGTGTATTTGGCGGTGGTCCCATACTCAAATGGGGTAAGGGCAAATATGTGAATATATTCGGTTTATACATCTTTGGCCGAATTAATCCACTGCCCCACTTCACCATTTTGGTTGTTTTGTGTACTCGGCGGTGGACCCATGCTCAAATGGGACAAGGGCAGATTTGTGAATCTATTCGACTTATACATCCTTGGTTGAATTAATCCACTACCTCACTTGACCATTTTGGGATTGCTTGTCCAACCCTAGGTACACATAAAAACTACCCTGATACCAATAAACTAATGTCATTTTCTGAGTTTTATACATAGGCATTTTTCAAAACAAGCATTTTTCATTCATAAACTGTACACACACAAGCATCACTTTATCAATGAAAACCACCCTAATACAAAACATTACTAATACTCTAAAAATAAGGTCTTTAACAATCATAACTACAAAAGCAGCAAAAATAAAGTCTTCTAACTATCACAACGACAAAAAAAAAAAAAAAAAAACAACAGCCGGATAATCAACTATCTTTGAGATCCTCTGGATCCGACTCCAAAGGCTCAACTTCTAGCTAGTCGTATGGAATCGGTCAGTCGAGCGTCACTTAGGCAGCTGCGAGAGCCTTCAGCCAGCCATGCTTGAAGCCTCGATTGTCAAACTTCAACACTTCGTCTGCATACAGCTCTTTGGCCTTAAGCTCGCCGGTATCAAATGCCTTGGTAGCATATGCGTCTGTGCGCTCTTGGGTCTTTTTTTGACCCCTCTAAGTCAGCCACTAACTGGGCTTTCTCTGCTTTGGCCAAGTTTAACTCCCCTTCAAGAAAAGTAGCCCTCTCCTCAGTGGCTCACCAAAGCAGATCGGCGTGTTTTGCTTTATCTCCTTCAGCGATAGCTTTCGTCTGCTCATCATCGACCTTTTTGGCTTCAGCATCCATTTTTGCTGTCGCCGCCATCAAATGGGCCATTGCGACATCAGCCTTATTTCTTTCGTCCTCTAGTTGGTGTTCTATGACGTTGAGTTTCTCCATGACGTCATAATGGCGATGGCCGATTTCTGCTATCCTACCCGCCACCTAACAAACATGATATCGCAGTTACGATTAGTCAACATAAAGACGACATAAAATGATCAATGTTATTTACTTACCAATATGTCTGATTGAACCACCAAGGCAATAGAAACAATGTCCGGTTCGACACGAAACGTGGCTTTGTCCAATGGAAGTGAAAGCGCTGATGCTACACTTAAAGCTACGGCCGGATCTTTAATGGCCGATCCATTAGACAGAACCGGCGCGCTCTTCATCTTTGGTTGGATAACAAATGGCTCTACCAAATCTGAGGAAACGGCACCCAACCTTTGCCGTTTATCAATCAGTTCTTCTGATGATTTGGCAAGGGAATCGGCTGGGTGCTTTTTGCCCTTTTGATCAATTTGATCAGAGCCTGAAGTTTCCAATGGTTACTGATCAAGCACTTCATCGGCGACAATCAATTTGTGTGTTGTTTCTAGAATAGCCGCTGCAGGAGGAGTTGCTACTAAAATGGGAATTTTTAGTTCCCCCCCAGCACCGCTGACTCTTCTCCTTGCCACCATTTTCTCGACATTTCTTCTCCTGGCAAATTGGGCAAGTGACTCTCTGCCTATCTCCTCGGACTTGGCCCCAAGCAAATCTCCTAATTCAGTAAAGAAATCATCATCTGGAGAAGTAATCGGTACTCTGCCAGAAGTGGAGGGGATGCCGCTGCCCTCTGGGCTAAGTTGCTCGAAGGGCGACTCAATTTCCCTATTTAACTCTTCTTCCGAATGACTGCCTTGGTCAGCCTCTTCGGCGTTGGAACTTTCTTCGAAACGGCTCCCATGTTCAATCTCTTTGGCATCTGAACCTCTAAGGCCAATGCCCCTTAAGCTCTTGAAATTGGGAAATATGAGTTCCGTAAGCTGCTGTTCCTCCCTCGGCACAGGGCTATGGTCTGCCGCCAAAAATGTTGAGTAGGTTGGGTCATACCTTAACAGAATATGTGCAGCATGCCCCTGTCCTTGAAGATTGTCTCGCCCTTTGTATTTGAGAACCGTCTTCACTTAATTGAGCATGGCTTCATCAGCCGACGGGAGGGCTCTCTTTAAGTCGTTACCTGCGCCCAAAACAAACTGGTCAATAATCTTTTAGTGTCGGATAGAACATCTAACTAAATTTTGTTTAGCCACCTAGCTTGCCCTTCCGTCTTGGCACAGGGTCTTGGCGATCTCTCTCACCGAATTCCCAATTGCCTCAAACGGCAACCATAACATCGTCGACTCTTTTTCCAGAGCTGGCAAGCATAGTCACCAAATGGTGATCTATGTCCTTGGCTTTAAGAAAGTAACGGCCCTGACGACTGGTCGATTTTACCAAGATGTAGCAATGTCGAATTGCTGGGATTCCTAGATTGAGCCTTAGTCGGTGGTTCAATTCTACTATACTCATGATTATACGATAAAAATTCACATTGGGTTGAGAGGGAATGAGACCCCAATAATGCATAATAGCCCTGAGGAAAGGGTGTAAGGGGAAACGGACCCCACCCTCTGCAATTGACAAGAGAGGGAAGATGATGGTGTTTGCATCAGCCCTCTCCATGTCAACCACACTGTCTGCAACAAGGGATAGATGGACATCGTTTGGGATCGAAAAGTGACGACGAAAGAAAGCGACTTGCTCCTTAGAAAGGTGAGCTTTCAAATGAGTCGCCATTTTTGATGAAATATAAGGTACAAAAGCACACAAAGGGACTAGAATGTGAACAAAAGAGGAAGAAAGGGAGGGACTTACAAGTCAGAATGGGAAAGCAAAGCGATGAAGCAATACGAAACAAAGTTGAAAACACAGAAGTCATGTGAGGAAGGTAAGGAAGAACAATGTGAAGAATGCCAAAGATTCAAGACGCAGCTCATACAAATTTTAAATCGCATTAAATGAGTGTCAAATTATAAAGGGGCAGGAAGCAGTTATGATTCGATATGGCGGCTGATCTGACGTATTAGTACTAAAAGACACGTATACGCCGTATTTCCAACTCTTGAGGTCCATCAACTTTATAAGCCAAAAAGTACGAACGCCGACCATGCCGAGTAACAGATGTTAATCGGATGTTCGGGGGGCAATTATGGGGGCCGAATGAATTAGAAATTCATGAACAGGCTAGGTGTCAGCTAGTGCCAGGTCCAGTAGAGGGCCATAGCCGAGTAAAATCGAATTAAAGGGACTGTAGGAGCCGTGTACCCCATTGGCTTTTTAGAAGGTCCAAGAATGAGGTTGAAGCCTAGAAGGAGGCAGTGGACCAGTGAGGGCCCACGGGGAGCAATATAAAAAGAGGAACCATAATCAAAGAAAATGGATGATCTTGGAGAATTAAGGAGTTCTGTTTGGACATGAGAGTATTTCTAAATCCATTACACCACAAGCGTTAAATGACAAAAATGTTGAGGGGAATGAGAATGGAATTTCAGGTCTTCATGATTTGAGTATTAGGAATGAATTAGAATAAAAAAGTAATTCATGACTATCTATTTTACCTAGTTTTCAGTGAAAATGTCATATTCTTCAAAAAAATGTTAGCTATCTAAAAAATAAAAAATAATAATCAGGCCCTTAAGGTTTAAAATTTTATCACTTTTCCATTAAAGATTCCTAATGAAATCAAATGCTTAAATAATATTCACACAAAAATTTTATTACTGGTAATGACACTCTTGTTTCCTTTAAAATTCTGTCATTCAAACATAGGTAATAAATTCAACAGAGATATTATGAGAAACTCAAGGAAGAATAATTCAGGTATATATAATTCAGGTATATGTTTGAATATAATTGATGGACTTAATTATGATATTATGAGAAACTCAAGGAAGAATAATTCAGGTACATATAATTCAGGTATATGTTTGAATATAATTGATGGACTTAATTATGGTATTATGAGAAACTCAAGGAAGAATAATTCAGGTATATATAATTCAGGTATATATATACCTGATGTTTGAATATAATTGATGGACTTAATTATATATTCTCGAGAGTAATTCATGACACCGTATAAATAGAATAGTATTCATTGTAAATAAATCAATATTTTAAATAAAAAATATGAAGAGCAAATATTAAGCAACACGTGACAATTTCTGATAACCAACTAACCCTATGAAATGGAGACCGAATTCATTTTTATTTAGGGACTCATGTACTGGTGATATTAAGTGGATTTATTGTTAAATAAGTCTTAGAATAATTAATGTTATTTTTCATACATTATTAAACAAGTCACTAATTATTGAAAATTTTATCACAAAAATGTCACTAACTATAAATTTTAGCGACAGTTTAAAAAAATGGTCACAAAAAGGTCATTAATTTTCAACTTTCGACCTTGATTTGAAAAATTAAATCGCAGAAAAATGTCCATAATTGTAAGTTTTAGAGACAATTTATAAAACAGTGAAGAAAAAAAAAAAAGTCATTAGTTGTCAATTTTATATGTAAAAAATCATTACAAAAATTATTCTTAGAGACAATTGTATGAGGACATATTTTTAATAGGATTTAATGAGAATTAAGTTTAACTATTAAGACTTATTAGTAGTTTACCTTTTTATTTAACCGAGATTAAGTAATTTCTCACCTCAACTAATTTAAGGTTATGTGGAGTTACCTAGTATTAGTCATAGGAAAAAATCAAAAAAATCGTAAATCGGTTCAATTCAACCTAAATCATACTGTCTGGTTCGTTTTTATATTTATATTTTTATTTTTTTTAATGCATGATTCAATTTTGATTTTTAAAATAGTTGACAGGTATTTTACGGTTTTGTTCGTGATTTATAGTTATGGTTCCAATTTGAAACCAAATCAGTTTAGTAGATATATACATATATATAATTTGTTATTTATGATAAACACTCAAATATCTTATAGTATCTTATATATATATATATATATATATTCATAATTTGTTAACCCTTTGTTTACAAGTGTGCTTTCGGATAAGGGATTGGTTTCCTTCTAGTCCGTGATTAGATTGAATGGTATTGTTGGACTGTAGGGGCCCACGGTCCCGTTTGATAATCGAACCATTTAATGTATAGAACTCATCATATTGATCAGATATTGATAATTATTTCATCAAATTAGATTTCTGTCAACCGTTTATTTTTTCACTATTCATTTTGTTTTATACAAAACTGATTTGATCACATAGCTATCGATATTCGATCAACGTAATTTTTAACAGATATATAGTACTCGACGAGTTTTACACATTGAACGGTTCAAATTATCAAAATAGAATCTGTGGTGAGCCTATGGGGGCCCAACAACACTCTCGATCGATAATAGGCGGAGGGAAGCCAAACCCTTTGGATAATAGTAGAACTAGTTTTAAACAATTATTTAAATAATTTTATTTGTTAAATGATAATATATTGAGCAAATTGTGATTATGTTGTGACTGATGACAAAGTTCTTGAAAACTATGGTTTCAAACTAAACTAAACTGTTCTTTCATAGTTTGGTTTGGTTTTGTACCAAGATTGTCATGGTTTAGTTTAGTTTCGAAATTTATGGAATCACAGTTAGTGATTTGGTCTTGATTTACTTCAACACATAACCAAACCTAATCATGTTCGTCCTTACTTAGGGTTGCAAATAAACAGAATCGTTCATGAACAGACTTGAACTCGGTTTGGTAAGGGTTTGTTCGAATTCGGTTCGTTAAATTTTTATTGCGTTTGAGTTTGAACTTGGGCTCGTTAAAATCTTAATAAAAAAAACTAAACATACTAAAACTTGACTTGTTAGCTCGACTCATTAGTTAGTTCGTTTAATAGTTATTTAAATAATAGAATAAATATATTATTTATATATTAAATAATGTAAAAATATGTATAACAATAGGATAAATATGTTATTTATATATTTAAATAACGTAAATGTAAATAATAGCAAAATTTATTTTTGTGTAAATAATAATTAACTATACATAATACATTTATATAATAGTAGTGGTAGATATTATTATTTTGGTAAGATATTAACTTCTTTTATTTATTTATTATTATTTAGTATGTTTATATATATTGTATATATAATTGTATAATCAAAATTTCAACAGTAACTTTAGTCTCGTTCTTGGATATATAATTGGATAATCAAAATTTCAACTTGAATGTTTTGTATAATTTATTTGGCTCATTAAGGCTCGTGTAGGCTCGGTGAGTCAAGCCTAAGCTAACAGCTCGAGCTCGGTTCGTTAAATTTTTATTGTCGAGCTCATTAAAATCTTAATAAACAAATTCAAACATACTAAAACTCAGCTCGACTTAGCTCATTTGCAGCCCTAACCCTACTTAGTATAATTGTTGCATCCAATATAGGTTGTGTATGTAGAGTAAGTTTTTTTATTTTATTTTATTGAGTTTTCGGATCAATTTATGTATGCCTCGACTAATTCTGAAACTGTAAAATTAACCATTGGAGAAATCTTTAGTGACCCTTTAGGATGACACGAACTCAAGACCTTGGATGATGCAAATCGGAATTTAAAAATTATATATTTTATTTATGGATAAAATTTTTAATTTCCTATTTATTTAGGTTGCTTATTTTGTGTATTTTCTTACGTTACAAGATTTAAGATTTCTTGCTTTCCATGTAATATTTTTATTTCATAATTCCTTATTTTGTTTTTCTAGTTTTAGTTATTTTAGGAATTATCTTTGCTATAAATAAAATTGTAAGTCTTACTATTATTCAGTTTTGAGTTTTATTTTGAACAATTAATACTATTGCAAGAAAGAGTATGTTTTTCGAGGTGGATTGTGAGAGTTTCTATTTTCACATCTCATTCCCTCTTTCTTCACACACTTAATAATATTTTATTAGGCATTCGGTCTATAAATCAAATTTTAAATTTTATTTTTCCAAAGTTCTACACTCTAAAATATTTTATCCATAAGGATAAGTTTTTACAAAATGACCAAACTATATATATATATATAATTTCTCAAACCAAACCCTAAGACCAAACCATCATTACTCTATCTCCTCTTCATCTCTTAGCATGCTCGTCGATCTGCCACCATCTCCGTCCACTACCTCCACCTCCCCTTATTTGAAAATCTAGATACATCGGGTCCTACAACAGCGCCACCTAGCCTCTTGCCACCTCTAATGAGTTTGAGGCAGTCCCCCGCATCTCCTACCTCATTCTCGCCGTCTACAAGGATAATCTCCGCCACCTCCAATTCCCTTCCTCCGATGGCTATTGCCTCAACCCTAACTGGGTCATCAAGCACGTTATCTACAAGGAGGACCAAGGGAACATGCCTCTGTACTTTATCTACACTTATTACGACCATTGTGAGATTGTTCTCACCATCTGTAGGCATCCCATTTCTAACTAGCCTTAAGACTTGGGTGCTCTCTTTTGAGTTCCTGATGCTGAAGGCGAGATGTATTAATCTTACAAGTTCTATAACAAGAAGCCTAAGATCAAGCTTTAAAGCCATCCAATACTTGTTTTGGAAAAAATGTTTAAGCTAGAATAAAAAACCTTCTTTTAAAACGAATTTTTAGTGGGGGTAATTTTAGACATTTCCATAGTGTTTGGCGCTCATATTTTCGAAGTCAAAGCACTGTATTCTTTCAAACAAATTGAAAAAAGGATGTAGTAGAAATGAATGAAAGGCATGAAATCCTATGAAATACTTGTTTCTCCTTTCAATTCAGGCTAACTTTCTCTTGCTGATCTAACAGTGTGCCTGCTGGCTGGCCAACCAAAAGGATGCTCGACCGATCACCAAAGGAATGGCAGGCTAAATGTTCCAGTATAGAGCATTTTCTAAAATTTCAGCTTCTTTTGCTTACCTACCCCAAATATCTTAGATATTTACACCATGTGCTCTATAAATAGAGCTCGGCAAGCCGTTTCTAAGGGTTGAAATATCTTTCCCAAGGCTTATACAAGCTTTTGGACCTCTCCCTCTTCCTCCCTTCTCGTTACTTACCACCTTCACTTTCCAACATTAAAAGCTCCATTAAAGCTTGATCATAAGCTTTGGACAAAAGGACTTGGACATTAAATAACACATTTAAAAGCTCTTGAGGGAACCAAAAAGGGAGCTTGTGAATAAAATGACTAACCCTATTTAAGAGGTGAATTCTTTGCATCTTTAATCACTTTTCCATTACTCTTTCTTCAGTTCTAACTTCATTTTAATCATGTGATTGTTGTAGGCCCTCATGGATGTGGAGGGAATAGAATTTTGCCACCTATCCATTGAGTTGATAGCTTTTTATTCATTTTCTTGCTTTCCTTAGCTATAACTTCATTGTTGTTATGCATATTGGATCCTTGTGGATGTGTTTGGGAGTAGTTATTAGCCATCCCTTTACAAGTTCAATAGGTAGAATAGATTTTCTTGTTATTACACTAATTTCCTTCATTTATTCTATCTCTCAATTTCATCAATCCACGTGTTCCAACTCTTTACTCAATATCCATAGGTGCTAAGGGTTGTTTCATAGGATTGCTTGAGTGATCCATGGATTTGGTGTTGAGAAAGCTATGTCCTTACCTTTCTTTGAGTATTTTCGAAGTAAAACAAGAGATTTTAGGTCAAAGGAAGTTGGAACCTCCCTTCTCAATTAGTTGTGAACATTGAGAGGGGTGTAACCATCATTGTTCTGTGACTAGATGGGGAGTTTTCAATAAATTTGATGAATCTCTTGTTTTAATCACAAAGAGAAGATGTAGGTCCTATCCATTCCTTGGGCTTGAATTGGTTCTTAATTTCATCTATTTGTTAATCTGTTGAAAAATATTTGTTGTATATATCTGTTTATATCATTGTTCAGGGTTGTAGCCCATCTACCTCCTTCCCAAGTGATTCTTGTGAGTAGATGTGCTAGAAGGGATGAACACCCCCCAAGAAGTGTCTTTGGCCTCTGCTATGGAATTATGCACTAACCTAAATTTCAGTCGGAAGAAGAATTCAACCGGCTACTTTCTCGTTCGGCTTGCCCATTTTGTGTTTCGCTGAACATATCCTCCCAAGAATAGAGCAAGCAGTTTCTAAGAAGTGCTCTCCTAGATGGTTGTAGAGCTTTTGGATTACTTATTTATATGATTTGTTAGATGCCTTGATGGTTTGGCTTAATTAAATCATTGTTGTAATAATCTCTCTCTCTCTCTCCCCCCCTCCCTCCCCTCCTTTCTTATTCGAATTATTGTAATAACTTCCAACCCTACGTCTTTTTAACCCTTTTATTTACCTGCTTTTCATGTACGTTGTCCAACATCACGTCTTACTTATCATACATGTATAGTGCATTCATTTTTTATGCATCTGGGTCTAGTTCATCAGCATTTGTGAAATTTATTATTTTTCAAGATGAGCACGTACATTACCCCATGCATTGAGATGATATCCATGTCATGTGTTAGTATTTAGACTCTTAGGCGCATGTCGTATATGTATTGCATTAGCCATTTGTATATAGAATCATGCATATATGTGTGCGTATATATATCCATAAGTTTCTTGGGACTCACTTTGGAGTACTAGGTGAGAATTTTTGGCTTTAGCATATTGCATGTTTATGTTCCTCATGACATCTGTTGCTATATCATAAGGCTAAGTGCTTAGGTGAGATATCTGTTTAAATGCTAGTGGATGAAGGTTGTGTTGCCTGTATTGGGATGTAGTTGATTCTTATGATTTTGAGTTTGTACAAAAAAACTTTTCAAAAAATGCATGAAATTAAAGTATAACCAAAATCAATTACACATTCTATATTTAAATGCCTCAGATAGTGATGATAGCGTTATTAAAATTAGAACATGAATATGTTAATTATAAAAGCCACATCATGACTTAGTAGAGGCCGATCTTGTGATCGGGTGAGAGGGCTGCTCAATTAATGACCTTCTGTAGACACCCCATTTTTGACCACCCTTAAGACTTGGGCGCCGTTGATTGCTTACTTATTGATCCAGGCTATGCTATGAAAAGGTTCGATTTCTTTGGCAATGAGAACTCCAAATCCAAACCTCACACCCCAGTGTTGGACCAAAAGGATTTTAGATCTTAAAACCCTCTCTTTCAAAAT
Source organism: Camellia lanceoleosa (assembly GCA_025200525.1). Classification (NCBI taxonomy): domain Eukaryota; kingdom Viridiplantae; phylum Streptophyta; class Magnoliopsida; order Ericales; family Theaceae; genus Camellia; species Camellia lanceoleosa. The sequence goes on along the minus strand of JANUSC010000139.1, from coordinate 29,554 downwards.
ATTTTGAAAAAGGTTTCTGTGATGCTCTGAGGCTCACATTTTGTTAAATGTTACGTTTTTCAGTAAACCAAGCCAGGACAAAGTGGAAATGAATGAAAGAGATATGAAATCTTTGAAAAATCTTTCAAAACACTTTGTTTAGGGGTTTGCAGTTGAAGAAAAGAAAAGAAGAGGGAAGAAACCCAGTTGGGGAAGAAGTTAGGCATGAATCGTTAAGAGAGAGTCGGGCAGCCCTCGGTAAATCAAGCATATCCTACATTTGGATTTCAGCTATGAGGCCACCACCGCTAAGAAGACTTCTGAGGCTTCATTTCTCACTCGAGAATCTCCTAAAGCCATGTCCAGATAAGGGGAGATATGGCTGGTTGAAATTAGGCATCAATCCAATTGGACCGAAACTGAGCAGTCTTCACTAAAATAAGGATATCTCTTAACATAGTTGGAATTTTGATGTGTCGCTGCAACTATTGGAAAGCTTACTTCCAGGGGTTTAATTTGGACACAAGAATAACCTGAAAAGGCATCCAGATGAAGGAGTTAGGCTTGCATCAAGTCAGGGACCAGGACTAATTTTTGCTGCCGGCCCCTATGGGAGTGTGTCGGCCACTTATGGAGCATGTTGGCCACACGTTGTCCAAAAATGGTTCTTGTCGGCCATTTGAAGTGGCCGGTCGGCCAGAAATTTCCAGAAAGCCCAGAATCTGTAGATATTTCCTCTCCAGCTGTTGTGCACTGCTTCAGATATTTCGACCAAATGCTCATATATTGCTATATATTGAGCCATATCTCATATATTGAAGTGTTGGAAAATTTGGGAGCTTCTCACTCTAGAATCCTCTCTCTCTAGAAAATTTGTGAGCAAATTCTTCCTTTTATCTAGACTTCTCTCTTCTTCCTCTTGTTTAAGGCTTAGAAGTGAGAATTTCCTACACTTTTGCAAAGAGACCCTTAGCCAAAGTTGATCATCTTTGGAGAGTAGCTTGGGACTTTGTTTAAGCTCCAAAAAGGCGATTTTGGTGGTTTCTTCTTTGTGCTTTAAGGTGCTTCAAGGGTAAGTTTTTCTCCCTTTCAAGCTTGTTTTTGCACATTTGTTTTACCCTCTTTTTTCCATTGTTTTGGAATATTTTGGGGCTGGTTTTGAACTATAAAAAACTCTGATTTTGAGGTTCTAGAATGATGGTTTAAGCCTTGTTTGGCTAGGGGGTGTTTCCTCCCTTTTGCTCCTTGGCTTGTAAGGCGTTTTGAGTTATCCTCCAAGCTTTTCAAAAAATCTCTTTTTGGCCTTAAAACCATTGAATTCCAAAGGAATTTTAGTGGTGGAAAACTTGTTTTGAGGTCCCAAATAGGAGGGGGTGGCCTCCCCTCCTTGTCTCTTTATGCCATGCCTAGTTAGCCTTTTAAAGTAGCATCTTTTTCTGGCTTATGTTAGCTCTTTTCAAGCATGTTTTTGTGACTTTTAGGACCTGATATAACTCTGTTTTTGGTTGGTTAGAGCATCCCTCATTTGCTTCTTACACTTATAGTATAATCATGCTCATTGGCCTAGCTTACTTGGTGTTTTGGCCTTTCATTCTAGTTTGTCTTGGCTATACTCCATGCATGTTTTGATATTATTTTGACATGCTTTAGGACTTTTTTGAGTGTTCTTGGCCTTTTGGGGCTTGCTTTGTATAGCTATGGCATAGAGGGCTTCACTAGTCTTGAGTTTTGAGACCACTAGCATGCTATATTTGTGATGTATGCATGATATGGCTTCATTTGATATGCAATTTGAGCATAAACTTCTGCCATACTCTCATGTTTATCACTCTTTCATTGTGTTTAAGAGTTGTGCCCTTATGCCTTGTTTGTGAGCTAATGAGAGCATATCTTTCTTGACATCTATGTTGCAAGTCTAGCATGTTTTTGCTACCATTTTGACCTACCTTAGGTCTTTTGAGTTCTTAAGGTCATTTGAGCATTGATTAGCATGGTTGTAGTGTAAAGCCCTTGACTAGCTTTGTATTTCAAGTCACTTGGAATGCTTTATTTGATCTATTTGCATGATATGGCATGGTATTCTAGAGCATATACTTCCATCATACACTCATATATATCGCTCTTTAAGTGCTTTAAGAGTTGAGCCTTATGCCTTGTTTATGAGCCAGCGCATGAGCACGCATTTCTTGCCTTTCATGCTATCATCTTAGCACATTTTGGCCACTGTTTTGGCATGTTTAACCTCTATCCGGGGTTGGTTTGGTCATTTAGGCTCAGTATTGTATGCCTATAGTGATATGGTCCTTGCTAATTTCAATGACTTTGACTCCGAGTTTGTCTTGCATGCATCATTTTTGTGCTTTGATGTAATTTAGCGTACTATTTCAGTGCTGGAATGTATGCCATTGCACTCCATTAATTCACTCTTTCATGTGCTTTGAAAGTGGACTTAAGCCTTTTGTTGGTTTGAGCACGAAATCGAGGCGTTCATGCCTAATGGTTTTAACCTTCTCTTGAGGGTTTCTACTAACCAACAGCATGATGCTTCTTTCATGCTCAAGACGCTTGTGGCTTGGTCCGTCTTTCCAATTAGAGGACTTCTCACTCTTGGACTTAACCGGTTAAAGGACTAATCGGTAATCTAAAACGAGTAAACAAAATGAATCAAAGTAAAACATGCCAAGATAACATGTTTGTGTTGCATTGCATGTGTTTGGATTGGACGTTAATCCCAACACGAGAAATGAGACATTCCATACTTGAAGTGATGAAACGTGCCTCATTTCTTGGTCGTCATCCCCCTTGATTGTGCATGATAGGGTGGTGGCCTCTTGAGTCTTGTGTGTTATTTTGTGCATTCATTGACTTGTACAAACTTGGCTTCTCGGCCATCGTGCATTGCGATGCTTGGTTGGTGGCCCAAGAGTCGAGTACCACACTCCTTTGAGCTTGAGAAATGATAAGAAGGGTGGATGTACACACATACCACCAAATGCCTTGCTTAGCCTCTGTTATATTTTGTTTGTAGCAAAATTGGAGAATGCATAAACAACTAGCCCACCGGAGAAAGTGGTGAGGACACTAAGTGGCCTCTGACCCCTAGCGGTAGGCAGGTGGCCTCTGACCTCCACAGTGGCGATCCACCTGACTTGAAGATGGTTGAAAGTGATTACGGTCTTGACGAAGCGATCTGAGAATTGGTTGATGTTGAGAATCAAAGCAAATGCAAGCAGAGAGGCAACCGGTGGCAAAGGCGATGAGATTTCGGGAAGAAAGCAATCGAGTATGCATGCATTTCTTGCCCCGAGGCTCCTTTTAACTGCTTTGCTTAGATGGTTAACTCGTTGATTCTGTACTTAAATAGTTAATGCGTTTAGCTATTCATTTGTGTTTGTAATTAGTTAACTTGTTAGGTAATTAGTTTCGTTTTGTAATAGTTAGCTTAATTAGCGTAGCTAGTTAGCTCTCTTTTATTCGGACCCTCCTTCAAGAGGGCAAATTTTGTAATAAGGATGTGTGTGTGTGATGCATGTCTTCCAACCTCATTTCTTTCTCCCTTTTACTTATCAGTTTTCGATGGTTAGTTTAGGGCATATTTCAATTAGCATACCTTATGCTTTGCATGTTTGCATCATTCATTTCTCTTGCATGCACCGGGCTCGGCGCATCATTCAAACTGTATTAAATCTCAATACTTACTTGAATACATGTTTAACAACATGTTACCAAGTGTTGCATTCATATGCCATCTTAGATAGCTGAGCCTACTTAGTTCCATTTTTTTCATGTGTTGCATTAGGCATTTTAGCATAGTTAGGATTCATGCATGATTTCTAACTAGTTTTCTATTTTGCTTTCGGAATTACTTGTAAGTGTTTTCGCTTTAGCATCCTTGCATGTGTGTAAGTGACTGCCATGACAGCATGCTTGCCATGTGGTTTTTTGCTTAAATGTTACAACTGCATGAATGTCTGTGGATGAAAGCTTCATTACTTGAATTAGAACAATTCATCGAAATGTGAGCCCACTTGAAGTGGCAAATCATCATGTTTTAAGCCCACCTTGTTTGGTGGAAAATCCGCATTTTAGCCTACTTGCAAGTAGCACCTTCAAACCATTTTCAAAAAACAAACATTGAGATGTTTTTTTCCAAATTGAGTGATTTAGTCTATACTTGTGTGCTACGCACATCACATAGTAAGTTAGCCAATAAACTAGAATCAAAACGCATGTGTTTTCAAAAACAACATATCATGTTAGTAGAAGCTGATCCTTTAATCGGGCGAGCGGGGGTGCTCATTTCATGACTTTCCCCTTCGTACCCAAGTTCCCGAGCCGAAGCAACTTTGGTGATGATGGACACGTGGCCTTTGGCACAAGTCAGGGTTTCCTAAATTTTCCAAAAAAAAAAAAAAAAATTTAGGTGGCGACTCTGAAATCTGCAAAGCAGTCCATGTTTGGCGTTTTTTTGTTCAAAATTGATTTTTCAAAACCAATTGCCGGATTTGAACTCTTTGGTGATTTATCAGTCTTACATTGCACTTTGTGAGATTAGATTCAGAACCGTGACAGGAGTCCGAACTGTAGGACCAATTCGAGCTCTCCGAAATGGGGCACAGAAAAGTCAAGCTGCATCTTCCCCTTTTATACCTAAGTTCCCAAGCTGAGACACTTTGGTTATGACGGACAGTGGCCTTTGGCACAACTCACGGGTTTCCAAATTTTTCAAAAAGATTAGGTAGTGAATTTGAAATTTAGTGACATAGTTCATTTCTGGCAAATGTTTTACAATAAAACGGATTTTCTATAAAAGTTGTCAGATCTGGACTCTCATTTTCTATTTCACATTACACTAGTGATATTAGATCAGAAATCAATAGTTTGAACTATTGGGCGTGCTTGGAAACCCCAAAAGCATCCCATTGTTTCTGGCATCTCTGTTGGAGACCTTAAAAGGACTTGACTCAAATTTCATGATGTGGATTTTACTTTCACACACACATATATATATATATATTGCATTTCATGCATGGTGCGCTTAGCAATCCTTTGTATTTGTCATCTAACATCTCGGCTGGACATGGGCTGTGTTATGATGGGAATACAAGCCTCGAATCTAGATCACCAACGTACTGTGTGATCCTCTCTTCACTTATAGCTATTAGGAAGGGTAAGTATATCAGGTGTCATGTTGAGGTACCCTTCTTGACCAGACAGACCTAGTCCATATATTCAGCTCTAGTAACTTCCATAATTAGGACATGATGCTCTCCTGTGTCTAAGATACAGTGATACCGATTGATTGAATAGTAAAGCCCTAGTTCGTCTCCAAAACTAGAACATAGCAACCCAAGCCCCCATAGGGTGTTTTGCTCGCCTTACTTGCTATATGCTTTATATGAGGTTTAATCCAGGGGCTCATCTTTTCATATCAGTGGTGTAGACAAATTAGTTGTTCGGTTGAGAACAATAATCAGTGGGGTATCTAGTAATTAGTGGTATAGATGCAAAGTTTAAGCCAAAATGCTACTGGATTCATATTTAATATCTGTAAATGGTGAAATGCTACTAGATTTGATTGATGTATGTTTTGTTTTATTTGTTTTGTTTTTTCTTTTGCTAAGCGGTTAGTTCATCATAGCTTGAAAGTTCGACACCCTAAAACCTGTGGACTCATCTTTGGTAGGCCATAAAAATCTCTGAATCTGGTTCAAGGTTAGCTAGTGCTAGTGTCACTTCCATCAATATCTAGAAGAAGAGTCACACAAGCAGTTGATTAGAGTCCACATCGGTCACCCTCAAATTCATACATTCAATACTGATAAACCATTCTCCAAACTTTGCAATGGCTCAAAATCTACGGACATTGTAGAAATGATCACTAATCTTCAATGTTCCATGGATGCTATTAATCACCGATGGCGCTCAAAGGCGATGGCATCGTTGGGATGTAACAACTAAAGGGGTAGCTAATGCCTATCCTTTGTCGGTCAATTATCGAGATCAAACCCATCTCCACCAATCAAGAATTTCGGGTTTTGGCCAACGAAGAACTAGCCTAGGCTTCCCTACTAGAGACTAGATACATCCAATTGAAAGACTATTTCCTCTTGATATTCTTGATTTTGTTCCGCCATCTTTGAAGATAAGCGAAGTTAGAAGTTGTTCAAGAAATTTGAGGATCAATTCTATTCACGATATTGAGGCAATTATATGAAGCCATTGTCAAAGCTGTCGAGAAAGATTCAAGATCTTGCATATTGACTAATTTGATGGATTAAGGGACCCTTTGGTACATATCCACTTATTTTGAATATTTCCTCATAAATTGTCTTTGTTTGGGAGGGTTTATCGAGAATCGTTGCCACTTGGTATGCTAAGCTAGAGGACAAAGTGAAGCAAAGTTAGGAAGAGTTGGTGAGGCTTTCATTGCCTAGTACTCCTATAACATAGATTGAAGTAAACACTTTCGGGATATGGAGGCCACTCGGTAAGAACCAAATGAAAGCTTTGTTGAATTCACAACCAGGTGGAGGGCCAAGGTAGCCATGATGACTAATAGGCCCTTAGAAAAGGATCAGATTTGAATGGTAGAAAGAAATCTTCACGGCAAGATGCTAGAAAAGATGATAGTTCTCCCGCTCTTTACCTTCAAAGATTTGTATGAGATAGGGGTCTAGATTGAAGATGCTATGAAATCGGGGATCATTGTAGATAAGAAAGAATTTATGAGAAAAACTTTTGTTTGCGGTTCCAATGTTACTAGCAGTAGTAACACAGCCACAAAGCCATCAGAAGTCAGTACTATCACCACATCAGCTAAAACGACCAATTCATTTGTCGATACCACCTCATAACCCTACAATTTAAATCGATTCCTAAACCGTGATTTCCGTCCACTTTATAAGACCCTAACCCGAGCCCTAAAAATGCTAGTGGACAAGGGTTATCTTAAACTTCTTGATCCTCAACCACTTCCTGATCAACTTCCACCCAGGCATGATGCATCTAAATACTGTGTTTTCCACCAACAACAAGGCCATGAAACCAATCAATGCATTCATCTCTACCATGAGATCCAGGATCTCATAGGCCAAGTAAAATCACAGCTCCACTATAAACACCACCTCAAAGGCCAAATGTCACCACCAATCCATTGCCTACCCATGACCGAGTTCCGCCATCTTCATGTCTTAATCTTATCTGTACACTACCTCCCATGAAGTTTCCCAGCATATACATTACCCCTTCCCACTTACCCAAACACGAGGTTCGCATTCCTGAGAACACTGCTCCTTGCATGATGAATGCAACTTAATCTCAGTTGGAACCCAAAAATCCTATGGTGATAATATCTAAGGAATGGGGGACAGTGAAAGAGAAGGAAGAAGAGAAGGGTATGAAGGAAGAAACAAAACTTGAAACAAGCATGACAGAGATACTAACAATAGAAACCGGAAGTTGCGAGAAAGAAAATCTGATCGGCGGTATATTGTGCTAGTTCACCATCAAAACCAAAGGTCATCTTACTTGATGCATTCTCCATTAATGTCATTAGGGAAGGTGTACTGAGCAAGAGATTAAACGACACAGCTAATTTGGAAAGGATTTAGATAATCTCCATTTCTTGAAAAGCAAAGCTTGGAAGATGTACAAATTAAATAGTGAAACTCAAATGACCAAACCAATGTCCATTGATGGACAAGAAGTGAGAAGACCTAGAAGTAGAGGGAATGACCAAGAAACAAGGAAGAAAACACGAGCTAAGGGAAAGATATGCACAAGTAGTAAAGCGGGAAAATACTAAGCGGATAAATCCAAAGGAGAAGGGATTAAGAAAAGAAATTCCAAAAGGGGATGAAAGAGGAAATTGAAGTGGAAACACCACGACTAGAAAGATCTGGACTAAGCGGGCCAACAACGAGAGAAAGATAGATGTAGATTCGATCTAGTATGGGCATACATAAGAAGAAGGAGATCTTTGTGAAAATTCGGTCAACATCACCATACCAACCAAAAATGAATGAACACGATATAAGAATGATACATGTTGAGCTAGATAATTGCTGTCCATGAATAAATGAGAATAGTGGGAAAACAATGATCTACACTTCGCCATACAAATGAAGGTTGGAAACAATCGCGAGACGACACGATATTCGAGGAGATTGATCACCTAACTAGGAGGGCATTTCTTTAAGCCCTAACGCCTAGATCAAAGTGAGCCATCTGGAAAGATGTGGAAAAATGGAAGAAGAATGAGAATGAAGAAGAGGAAGACTTGGTCCTTAAATAGTTGAACAAGATCTAAGCTAATATCTCAATCTGGGGATTGCTTGTGGTATCAGGAGAACACCGACAAGCTATGCTCACAGTAGTAAGCAAAGTTAAGTCGTCAATCGATACCACACCAGATTAGCTAGTATCATTGATCATGCTAACTAGCCAATTCCATCTATGATTTTCTCGGATAAAGAGCTTCCTCTAGAAGGATCAAAGAAGAACAAAACTTTGTTTGCATCTCTAGAGTGCAGGAAGAAGTGGATCGAGTGGTCCTAATTGATCAAGTCGGCCATTGTAGGAGCCAAATATCTTTTATGTATAAGAGCCAAATGAATTTGGAAAAAATGAGGATATAGGTTATTCGGCTCATCCCAGGGGGATCATCGAGCCGAATAGATAAATCGGCCATAAAACCAGTTGAACAAGCAGCTGAGCGGGAATTAGCGTACGACAGAAGGACCGAATGAGCAATCATGTGATGGACTAAGAGTGGGCCCGACCCTAGGGCTCAAGAGCGAATATAAATAAAGGAACATCAACCAAAGAGAGATATGTGAGAATAAACTCAAGAAACTTAAGACACAAGAAAACGAGACATATACTATCTTGCCCATCGAAGTGCTAGTTCTAGCACCCTGGATTGGAGTGTTAATCCCTTTTTCAGGTGGCAATCAGAAGATCAGGAACGTCCTTCAGGATCCAAGAGTATTTCCAAACCACATCTCCACAATTGGCGCCGTCTGTGGGAATACTCAAGCATATCCATGGCGGGCGTCATAGAAGATCTTAGATAGTCGCTATGAAACTTCGCCAAGAGGCGACTTCACTCCAAAAACATGCTTGGACCGGAGAATATCGCTACAGCGGGCCTAAACTTTGATTCAGTAGCTCAGACCTCATCCTCAACCTCAATGCATGAGACAATGCAGAAGATTATGGATCAAACAAAGAAAAATGAACAGCGGCTAGAAAACATGTTGGCTGAGAACAAGCACCTGCGCCAGGATTTGGCCTTGGAGGTGGGGAAATCCCAACAAGCCCCATGCCAAGAACGGGGTCGACTCTCAGGAAAGGAGGAAAGTTGGCGACGTTGGCGTCGGAAATGCAATAATAGTGATGATTACGACTCAACATCCTTGGAACCCGAAAGAAAGGATGAGTTGATGTATCGGCTCATCGAAGGAAGTCCGTATGTGCGGCATAAACAAGGAAGAAGCGATGACTCGAATGAGGAAGATAAACATGACCCGTTTGTGTGATGAATTGCAAGGGCTATACAACCCAAAAAGTTCAAAGCACTAACGTTCACCCTCTACGATGAAAAATCGGACCCTACTGATCACATTTGCCATTATAAGTAAGCAATGACACTTCATGCTGATAACGAAGCCCTCATGTGTTGAATATTTCCAGCGATGCAGGATCGGCGGCGTCGGTGGTATTATAAACTGGAGCCAATGTCGATTAAGAGTTTCCATCAGCTCCAGAAGTCCTTAAGGGCTAGATTAATCACTAATGAGATCCAGCCAAAACAAGCCGATTGCCTTGAGGCGATGCAAATTAAAACAAGTGAAACCCTTCGTGAATATTTGGCGTGTTATTGGGAATGCTTCAATCTAGTAGATAATGCTTGCAATGACTCCATGGCCATCACGCCTTTAAGATGGGATTACATCGATAGTTCCTCCACGGTTCATTAACTAGGCGGCCCCTAAAAAGTTTGGGCGTTAATGAAAAGGTCGAAGAATATTGTAAAGTGGAAGAGCGATGCCTGTAGCGTCAAAATTTGGACATAAAGCCGTTAAGACAACCACGTCGGGAATCGTTGGTGATTAGCATCGTGCCATCTAGAATCTCGAGCCATGGAACCGAGCTAAGCGAGACAAAAGGCGTGACAGCGCCCGATCAAGCGATCAATGTCACATTGGGCTAGTGAACAATTTAAAGTGGAAGCGGTGCACAAGGTGCTCGGGCAAGAAATACGGAGTTAATAGAGCCAATCGGTAAGATTACGAAAGTTCAAAACCTTCCATTCTTCAAGTGGCGCCCAAAATGGCGGGACCTCCCAATACAAGAAGGCGGGATAAGCGGTGTGAGTATCATAAAGGCGATAGTCATGACACCGATAGTTGTTATGCACTAAGGGATCACACGGAGGAGTTGGTACAACACATCCCAAGAACAATCAACAAATCTGAGCTCTGCGGCGGGACTCACCTCCTCTTGGTGTAATTCATATGATATCTGACTTAGCGTCATCCGAGGTGCATACAATTCAGTTGCAGTCTAGCCCCCATAGCCAAGCCACGACGGCAAAACGACCCCATGAAACTGGAAGGATTAGTTTCGATGATAGTGACTTAATTGGAGTAACTCACCCCACTAATCCCCTCGTCATCGAGCTACGCGTAAACAGGTTCACCATTGAGCGTGTTCTCATTGACCAGGGCAGCACTTCAAAAATAATGGATTACAAAACATTTGTCAAACTTGGCTTCACTGACTCGGATCTGTCTCTGGCTGATTACTCGTTATTCGACTTTACTGCTAACTCGGAGTATCCTTTGGGCAAAACCACACTACCAGTTCGGGCGGGCACCAGATCAGTAGATGAAGAATTTCTGGCTGTCAAGCTTCTCTCGCCGTATAATCTCATCATGGGAAGAACTTGGCTGCATACCATGCAGGCCGTGCCAAGCACGTACCATCAACTACTTCATTTTCCGACTGAGTACGGTATTGAACAAATTCGAGGTTCACAGAAGTTGGCACAAGCATGCTATCTTCTTGCTACAAAGAGACCAAAGGAGTTAGAAGTGCATTCAATTGAGGTACCGGATAGGGAGAGCCTCGAAGACATTGGGAAGACTCCAAGTGAAAAGGCACCTGAAGCCCTGGATCGAGTTGAAATTGACGGGAATCCCGATAAGTTCTTCATGATCGGCGCTTCCTTGGTTAAAGTTAAAAGGCAGGAGTTAGTATCCTTCTTATTCGGCAATATGGATGTGTTTGGATGGTCACCATACATGATGCGAGTGGATCCATGTGTGGCCTAACTTTGCTTGAATATTTATCTGAAATGTAAGCCAATTATTGAGAGAAATGTGATCGACATGAGCATACTTGGCCGTTGTTGAAGAGGTAGATCGGTTACTTAATCTGGGCAATTTGTGAAGTAACCTATCCCACATGGTTGTCTATCTTGTGGTTGTAAAGAAGAAGAATGGCTCTTGGCGTGTTTGTGTGGATTTCACGGACTTAAACAAAGCTTGTCTTAAGAATGTTTTCCCTTGCCGAATAGACCAACTTGTAGATGCAATAGCACATCATCAACTCATGAGCTTCTTGGATGCCCTCAGGGGCTACCATCAAATCGCCATGCACCGGAGGACCAAGAAAGACCGCATTCGTCACCCCAAGAGGAACCTATTGCTACAAGGTCACGCCTTTCGGGCTGAAGAATGCGGGGGCAACTTACCAAAGACTAGTGAATGCCATGTTTAGGGAATAGCTCGGCCATACCATGGAAGTATACATTGATGATATGGTGGTCAAATCAAGGGAAAAGCACGCCCATCTAGCCAACTTGGCGGAGACATTCGGCATCCTTCGAAAGTATAAGATGAAATTGAACGCCTCAAAGTGTGCATTTAGTATCAGATCCGGCAAATTCCCTAGCTACATCATTAGCCACCGCGGCATCGAAGCCAATCCAAGGCAAATAACGGCAATTCTAGAGCTTGGATCCCCTCGGTCAATCAAAGACGTTCAAAAGCTGATGGGAATGGCCACCGCGCTCAACAGGTTTATCAGCTGTTCCACAGATCACTGCCGACAACTCGTTCACACACTTTAGCAAGGCAGAGCATTTGAATGGACCCCCGAGTGCCAAGTCGCTTTGGATAGCTTAAAGTCTTATCTCCGATCAGTACCACTCTTGGCAACACTTGCGGTAGGCGATCTTCTCATTTTGTATCTGGCGATGTCGACGGCGGACCGTATTGTTAAAGGAAGAACTTGGGAAGCAGCAACCAGTTTACTATGTGAGCAAAGCGATGGCCGACGCTGAAACACATTACCTTCCATTAGAAAAGCTTATCCTTGCTCTCGTCATGGCTGCAAGAAAACTGATGCACTACTTTCAGGGCCATACCATTGGGGTACCGATGGAATATCCCCTCCGGTTAGCGCTCTACAGCGCAGAAGTGTCGAGGCGCATTTCAAAATGGGCCCTCGAACTCGGCCAGTATGATATCCAGCTTCTACCCAGAACTTCCATTAAGGGGCAAGTGCTTGCCGACTTTGTAGCCGAATTCACAGGATCCCTCGCCGACTTTAAGTCTGATCAAGTGCAACCTAAGCCCAACTGGAGAATGTATGTTGGAGACGTTTGGCAGATGTATTGCGATGGGTCATCCAACCAATGCGGCAGTGGTGTTAGCGTAGTAATCATGACCCCCAAAGGGGCGATAATAGAACAAGCTGTCAAACTGGGCTTCAATGCATCAAACAATGAGGCCAAATATGAAGCATTGTTAACCAGCCTGCGGAATGCACTTCACCTCGGTGCGTGGTGTCTGCTTGTTTTCTGTGACTCAAAGCTTGTAATCAACCAGTTCACAGGGGAATATACAACCAAAAATGGCCGCATGGCAGCTTATATGAAAACGATGAATTCTTTGCTCACAAAATTTGATCACCACGAACTGAATCAAATAACCCAAGATCAAAACACGCATGCGGACACCCTAGCTTGCCTAGCCTTTGCCATCAACTCAGAAGTTAAGCAGACAATCGAAGTAGGGTTCGTCCCTGAGCCAAGCATTGCCTCTTCAGAATTAGTTCAGATCAACATTATTGAACCAAGTCCAAGTTGGATGGACCCTATCGCTGCATTCCTATCTTTAGAGCAACTCCTGATGGATAAGAAAGAGGCAAACAAACTGCGAAACAAAGCCCTCTGATACTACTTGGATCCGCAAGGGAAGCTTTACAAAAAATCTCTCTGTAGGCCGTACTTAGAATGTGTTCACCCAGATAAAGTCAAGGAACTCTTGTCCGAAACACATTAAGGCAGTTGTGGTGCCCATTCGGACGGACATTCTCTGGCCCATCGAACCGTAATGCAGGGGTACTATTAGCCAACCTTGCGAACCGATGCCGAGTGTCACGTCAAGAAATGTGAACAATGCCAGAAGTTTTCCCCCTTAACTCATCTGCTTGTCGAGGAGTTAAACTCCATCACTAGTCCTTGGCCGTTCGCTCAATGGGGGCTTGATATTGTCGGACCATTACCACGGGCTCCTGGGAACAAGAGATTCTTAATTGTCGCGACGGACTATTTCACAAAATGGGTCGAAGTGGAGGCACTAACACATATTCGAGATGCCGATGTTAAGCGATTTGTATGGAAAAACATCACAACAAGATTTGGCATACCAAGGCGCTTGTTTGACAACGGTACCAGTTTAATTGTGGCGTGTATCGAGAATTGTGCAACACTTATGGTATCGGCCCTACTTTTCTTCGCTTACCCACAAAGCAACGGTCAGAGAGACCACCAATAAAGTTATTCTAGATAGCATCAAGAAAAATTTGGAAAGCTAAAGACAAATGGGTCAAGAGTTGCCCGTCTTTGTGGGCTTATCGCTTTACTCAAGGCGGTCCATTGGGAAAGCGTCGTTTGCTCTATGCTTGAACTCAAGCAATCATCCTGGAGATCGGCCTTCCAACTTTGAAATCGAAGGTTTCGACATGGGCGAAATGATATGATGTTGGCCTTGGACTTGACTACGATTGAAGAACGCCGAGACCGTGCCGTTGCTTCCACGCAGTACCGATGCTTCCTTCATCGTATAATCAACATGTCTGACTCGTCGTTATACACCAGGAGAATTGGTCCTCAAGAAAATGCTTCCTGCTGTTAAGAATCCCGCTGACGAAAATTTGGGTCATAACTGGGACGGCCCCTATGAGATTAACTCAATCGCAGGGACAGGGGCATATCAGCTCAAAGACATGGATAGAAGAAGTTTGCCGTGTCCCTAGAATTCCATACACTTGCGCAAACTTTATCATTAAGCAAACTTGTACATCATGATAGCTTGTTTTGAATTTTCGCCGTGTATATCTTTTATTTTTCCAAATGCAATGCCTTTTCTCTCTTGTGAGTTATGTTGTAACAGTAAGCCTCCGAATTCAGAGCGCCCTTCGTGGATATCACGATTGGCCAAAAAAGAAAAGCCTCCGAATTCGGAGCCCCAAGTGTGAATGACACGCTTGGGCCGAATAAGCCTCTGAATTCGGAGCACCGTTCGTGGATATCACAATTGGCCAAAAAAGAATAGCCTCCGAATTCGGAGCCCTATGTGTAAGTAAAATGCTTGGGCCGAAAAGCCTCTGAATTCGGAGCCCCAAGTATGAATGACTTGCTTGGGCTGAATAAGCCTCCAAATTTGGAGCGCCCTTCGTGGATATCATGATTGGCCAAAAAAGCCTCTGGTCGGGCCCCAAGTGTGAATGATGCGCTTAGGCCGAATAAGCCTCTGAATTTGGAGCGCCCTTCGTTGATACCATGATTGACCAAAAAAGAAAAGCCTCTGAATTCGGGCCAGAGTGTGAATAGCAGCTTGGGCGAATAAGCCTTCAGTGGCGCCCAACCGTGGATATCAAGATTGGCTAAAAAGAAGTCTCGAATTTAGAGCCTCATGTGTAAGTAAAAGCGCTTGGGCCAAATAAGTCTTGAATTGGCGCCCTAAGTGGATATCACCATTGGCCAAAAAAGAGCCTTTGAATTGAACGCAGAGTGTGAATGACACGCTTGAATGAATAAGCCTTCGAATTCAAAGTGCCCCTAGTGGATATTGCGATTGGCAACCGCAAATGCGATTGACAGATAGTAGATGGTCATGACTTAAGTTACAAGCACTGATTGAAACAATATCCAGACAATCAAAATAAAATGTTTTATTAAATAGATCGTGAGTACATGATTTACATAAAAACGGAACAATGTACATAAAAATTATTCGGCTCTATCTTCATTGTCAGTTTTCTTGGTGTCGAAAGCTTCGAACGGAAGATTATAGCTCTGATATAAAGGTGAGGTCGGATCAACACTCGTGGCTTGGAGAGTCTTGGTCCATCCATGCTTTAATCCACGATTTTCGCATCAACAGACTTCTTCGGCTAGTTTTTCTGTCGTCTTGTCTATTCACATTCTTCGACCGTTATGGAAGCCTTTTTCATAGGACATGGTCTTCGCAGCTTCTATTGTGAACATACTCGCCATTTGTCGGTCAGCAATCGCGTGATCCACAATTCGCCGGTTTACTCGTTCTGCGACAATCGGGTTTACTTGACTCGTCGACTGAGCTTCAAAGGTGTTAACTTTCCTTAGTTCATTTTTGGCCTTCTCAACGTGAGCCTCCAAGTTACAAATGCGACCTTCCTTCTGTTTTATCTCTCTTCACGCGCACGCGAGCGCATGCGATTTCATAAAGGTATATAACCCTTTCTTGCTCCATAGGCGCTCCCAAAAACTTCATAATCGGACGGCCGACCGCCGACTACTAGACTTCTAGTGGAAAAATACGTGGGCGAACTTTGCTACATTTGGGTCAGGATAATCGAATCGCTTCCGTCATCGGTTTGTTCCCCGAATCGAAAAACTCAACAAGTCACGGTTGCCTGGTTTTCCTCTCGAATGACGAGTTACCTTGTTGATGTTTCTCCTTCTGGGTGACCTACTTCGTCGGCGTGGAAATAGCGTCTCTCATATTTGCCCGGCGTCCTAATCCCGTCTTAGCGTGGGTTTGCCACCTCGATTCATCTCTGTGTCCAGTTCCGCCAGTATCCTACACTCCCTCATGCTATTGAAGAATAGTCTTCTTGCCATCAACAGTCGTCCACCTGTTAAAGAATAGGCTTGACACACTGCTCTTTTCTTTCTCACAATTTGTTGGATTTAAACACAAAAATGGCACCTATATGCACGCAACACCCACTCCATTTATTCATTACGGGTGCAGCACTCTCGAGGCACTCTCTTCAATGCTCACGAGCACCGATATTTGGCGGTCGGTGCATTCATTAGATGAGCAAGAGGCGATTCATTAATCTACTCGGCTAAATTTCAAAGATTGGCGCTAAGTTGCACCCAGCCAATCCATGAACCACCAGTATTCGGTGGTCCAGTTCATTCATTAGCTAGGGCAAGGGCAGATTCATTGATCTACTTGGCTAAATTTCAAAGCTTTGTGCCGCTAAGTTGTGCCCCAGCCAATCCATGAACCACCGATATTCGGTGGTCCAGTTCATTCATTAGTTGGGGCAAGGGCAGATTCATTAATCTACTTGGCTAAATTTCAAAGCTTTGCCTTTGCTAACTTGTGCCCTAGCCAATCAATGAACCACGAATATTTAGCGGACCAGTTCATTCATTAGCTGGGGCAAGGGCAGATTCATTGATCTACTCGGCTAAATTTCAAGGCTTTGCGCCGCTCAATTGTGCCCCAGCCAACCCATGAACCACCGATATTTGGCGGTCGGTTCATTCATTAGGCTGAACAGCGAAAAATCATTAATCTACTCGGCTAAATTTCAAAGCTTTACGCCCGCTAAGTTGTGCTGACCAATCCATGAACCACTAATATTGGCGGTCAGTTCATTCATTAGTGGGGCAAGGCGAATTCATTGATCTCTGTGACTAAATTTCAAAGCTTTGCACCACTAAGTTGTGCTGACCAATCCATGAACCACGATATTCGGCGGTCCGGTTTATTCATTAGTTGAGACAAGGCGATTCATTAATCAACTCGACTAAATTTCAAAGCTTTGCGCTAAGTTATGCCTAGCCAATCAATGAACCACCAATATTGACGGTCTAGTTCATTAGCTAAGGGTAGATTCTTTAATTTATTAAAGCTAAATCGCCAAATTCTGTGATTATTTTATCGGATGTTTAATTTACTCATTTCATGATCTTACATCCTACAAAACCATTAACTAGCACATACAATGACGAGAAGGCAAAGGAAATTTTCATTAATAAATTGAGTATAGATAGTAGTCATTTGCACATGAAAATTACCTACATTTACTTCTAACTAAAATAAATAAACAAAAATCTATCAACAAAATCTACAAAAACTACATACGCAAGATGCCTAACAAAAATCAAAATCACACCTAGTCAATCTTGATTAGAGACTCCAGTGGCTCAACGTCCACCGACTCGTATGGAATCAGCTATGCCAATGTCACATTAGTAGCAGTGAGGGCTTTGAGCCAGCCATGTTTGTAGCCTCGATTCTCGAACTTGGGTACTTCCTCCATGTAGTTCTCCAATGCAACGTCCTTTCCAGCCTGGAATGCTTTGGAAATCTTGAAGTTGGCTATTTCCTTCGCCTTCTTCGATGCTTCCAAGTCGGCTTCGGTTTGGCAATCATCTCCTTAGCTAACAGAGTCGTCTTCCCCCGCGTTTGCCCTCTCTTCGGGGGCCAACTTGAGTTGGTCGGAACTCTTGGACTTTTTTGCCTCGGTGTCGGCCCTCGCACATTCTTTCGCAACTTTCATCGCCTCGGACTCGACTCTTAGAGAGGCCTCCACAGCCTTCTTCTTTTCATTTTCAACTTCGGCTATGAGAAAGCTGATTTGTTCAGTAGCATCATGTTGATAGTGGCAATCTCAGCTATCTTGCCTGCCGTCTGAAAAAAAAAGGAATTAGAGTTAAATAAAGAATAAAAATAAAAATATAAATGAAGGCGTAGACAAGGCTCAAGTCATGTACTAATATGGGTGATTGAGAGGCTAATGCTATTGATAGCAAATCGACTACTAGAAAGGTTACTCTATCAGCAGGTAGGGAGATTGAAGAGGCCATGCTCAAGGCCACGGGGTCTTTCACAACCGATGCATCGAAGCAATTAACACATTCTTTATCCTTGATTGAATGATAAGCGGTACAGCAGTTCGACTCCTCTGAGTCGACCGTGTATGAACACTTTTCCTCCCTCTGCTTGGCCTCCTGATCGCCTTATTGGTCAACAATGTGCTTCGTTTCGGCGAATCAATCTGAGTCATTTCTTCCTCAGAAGCAGGCAGAGAAGACTCAGTCACAGCAATAGGTGGAGGTTCAGATCAGTTGGTCTCGGCTCTCCTTTGAGCAGCCATCCTCTTGGCGTTTTTCCTCGGCCATTTCGTGAGGACTCCCTAGCCATGTTCTTAGGATATGCAGGAAGGTCCCTAATTCGATAAAAATATCTTCAAATGAGGCGTCCACTCGGCTGAAGTGGATGGAGGTTGGATAGATTAAAATTTGGTCTCTTCAAAAGCCAAATTTAGAGCCTCATCAACTTTCTTCCCGAGATTATCAGATCTGTCCAAAGTGGACTGATTTGGCTGCTCGGCGACTTCTTCAGCTATTTGTTCGTCTACCGGTTCATAGTCAGAAGCTTCCAAACCAATGTGTCGGAGGGTTTTAAAGTTCGGGAAAAATAAGTCTTAGTAAGTTGTTGTTAAGCCCCTTGGAATCGGAATGTTATGTCGGTGAAAGCGTAAGTCGATCCTTTCGTATCAGAGTATGTGGACCGCCCTCCCTTTCTTTTGGAGGTTTGGACAGCTAAAAAAATGGAGTGTGGTTTTCATTTCCGCAAGTACAGCGTTGCCGGTCGAGACCAGAACTTTCTTCAAATTGTTACCTACATAAATAAACCGTAAGTACATAGAATCTAAGCCGGGTAAACATATAACAAATACACATTGAGGACTATGCGGCCACCTGGTTCACCTTTTCGTCTAGACACGGGATCTAGGTGATCTTCACCCTCGCCGAATTCCTAGTTGCCTCGGACAACGACCATGACATCGTCAACACGCTTGCCAGAGCTGGCAAGCATAGCCACTAAATGATGGTCGGTGTCCTTGGCCCTGAGAAAGTAGTGCCCCCACCGGCCAGAGGATTTGGCCAAGGCATAGCAATGTCGAATAGCAGGGATTCCAAGGTTGAGCCTAAGGCGTCGATTTAGTTCTACAATACCCATTATGATTCAATAAAAATTTAAGTTAGGTTGAGAAGGGATTAGACCCCAGTGACAAAAGACGACCCTCAAAAATTGAAGGGGAAGCAGACTACGCCTCGGCAATGGACAGGAGAGGAAAGATGATTGTACTCTCATCGGTCCCCTCTATATTAATCACACCCTCTGCCACGAGTGACCGATGGACATCGTCAGGAATGGAAAAATGGCATCGAAAACCAAAAACTCGATCCACAGAAAGAAAGGCTTTCAGATGTTTCGCCATCCTAGCCAAGATACGAAGTGTGCTAAACTAAAAAAAAAAAAACAAGGAAAGGGGAATCGAAATGGAGAAGAGGAGAACTTACAAGAAGTAGAGAAGATAGTGAGAGCGAGGACAAGTTGCGAGGTTGTGAAAATGGGAGGAAAAGCGGCGGGCAACTAGAAGCTTTGTGTATTCAAAGAACATACATTTGAAGGACAACACGGTTTCAAATCGCATTAAATGAATGAAACATCTGAAGGGCGGAAATTATAATGATTCATAAAAAGCATGAGCGTTTTGACACTTGCGTTGGAATAAGGAAGCCACCATATTTTGACTCTTCAAGTTCAAAACCAAACATCGACTAAGCGACATTAGTAGGATGTTTGGAGAACAGTGTCTTGAGCCAAATATCTTTTATGTATAAGAACCAAATGAAATTGGAAAAAATCGGGATATAAGTTATTCGGCTCCTCTAGGGAACATCGAGCGAATATATAAATCGACCATAAAACTAGTTGTACAAGCGGTAGAGTGGGGAATTGGTGTACGATAGAAGGGTTGAATGAGCAATCATGCGATGGACTAAGAGTGGGCCGACCCTAGGGCCTAGGAGCGAATATAAATAGAGGAACATCAACCAAAGAGAGATGTGTGAGAATAAACTGAAGAAACTTAAGACACAAGAAAACGAGAGACATATACTAACTTGTCCATCGAAGTGCTAATGCAGCACCCAGGCAGTGTTAATCCCTTTTGGTGGTAATCGGAAGATTAGGAGCGTCCTTTAGGATCAAGTGTATTTCAAACCACATCTCCTGACCATAAATGTGTATCCTTTATGCATTGCTTACATAGCGAGGTTGAAGCCAACAAACTTTATCTTGACAAATCAGCTGATCCAGGCATATGATAGCATTAGCTAGGAAGTCATGGGTACCATTAAAATATAGATTTTAGTTGGACTATCTAAGCAAGAAACTGAGTTCCACATTATGGATGTGCTAGTGACCTTCAACTTGTTATTGGACAGGCCAAGGCTACATCAAATGAAAGTTGTTTCCTTCACGATGCATCAATTGGTAAAATCATCGCATGCTAGAGGAATTACTATTGTTTTTAGGAATTCATCAATCCACCATCTGCCCGAGGTTACAACCTCAATATTAGAGATAAGTTACATGAAGGAAGATGTTTGTCTCTCTAGATTCACTTTAGCTAAAGCCAAGTTAGTTCAGACCATCATGGCAAATAGCGAAGGATCTACGAGTGCTCGATCAATCTATTTATGAGCAAGTTAGGACATATCCCATGGATAGGGGTTGGGGAAGAGTGGTAGAAAGGTGTTTTCGTAGAAGAAGTTGCCCATAATCCACACTCATTTAGGTTAGGGTACAAATCCACGAAGGAAGATTAGAAGGAAAAGGAGAATGCGATGAGAGAAAGGTTTAAAGCTAAGAGGGCTGGCAAGCAGTATAAACTAAAACATAAACTAATTCATGGGACCCTGAATAGGCAATTTGTCAAAAAAGGAGATGATTTTCCCTTTGGCGGTTTTTCCTGAACCATGGGTCAACGCTAAGACAAAAGAGTATCTTTTGGGGTTTGAAGTTTTCTTTGATCACTAGCTGTCTGAAAGTGAGGATGAGGAAGTGAGCTTTGGTAATGGCATGAACGAGCAGGTGATCGTTCAGACAAAGAAAAAGATAACAAAGTGGAATTGACATTGGCTGACTGTGAAGCTAGCATGGAGTTATGGGATTTTGAGGGTGTCAATATTTTTGTGATCGGGAAGGAATTATCGTGAATTTGGCGATCTTTTCTTGGATGCATCTGAGGCACCTTATTTGACTTGGCAACTCGATAAGGGTTGCATTGTGGGGTTCGAATTTGATAGCGACTGATAGCGAGTCTGAGTTGATTCCACCAAGTCTGTAGAGTCAAAGTTAGACTTGGGTTCTTCTGGTAGTTCTAGGTCAGACGGCTTTAGGGTTGATAACCCAGACACCTGCTTGTGTTGTCTTGGTCATCAATTTCTTTCCTTTGAGTCCACTAGAACCGCTGAACCAAACTGATAAATAAGAAGGATGTGGGTGGTGCTTACTTTTTTATGCCTTTAGTTTATTACATTGGCCAAGATTTTCAAAATTTTGATAAAAACGAAAATGAAGAAATTCCTTGGGCTTTGAAAATTTTGATTAATTGAGAAGAGGCGTGTGAAACCTTTGATGGATGAGATTGTTCTAATCAATGTGGGCATTGAGGAGGATCCTCATTTGGTCCATATTGGTTCCCTTGTCTTTGGAAGAGCTTGGCGATTTGTAAGCTTTGTTAAAAGAATTTAAATATGTTTTTCGTAGTCTCTACGAAGACATGCCTAGAATCGATCTGAGATTGTCCACAGGATCCCTCTTGATCTTGAGGTTTGACACATCAGCGAGATGTGTTATAAATTTGGCGCAGGGCATTGAAGATTAAAGAGGAGGTCACTAAGTAGATCAGCGAGGTTTTTTGTGTCGAGAATATTGAGGTGGTTAGCAAACATCGTGCCAGTTCCAAAGAAAGATGACAGGATCCGAGTCTCTGTCGATTTTAGAGATTTGAATAAAGCTAGCCCTAAAGATGACTTTTCGTTGTTGTGCCGGCCACACTCTACTTTCATTCATGGATGGGTTTTTAGGGTATAATCAGATTTCCATGGCACTTGAAGGCGAGAGAAGCGGCATTCCTTTGCCTAGTAAGGGACTTCTTTGCTGTCGAGTCATGCCATTTGGGTTGGAAAATGTCGAACCACCTATCGAGAGCAACAACCACCATATTGCATGACATGATCCTGGGGAGGTTGAAGTATATGTGGACGATATGATTGTCAAATCCAAGGAATGAGAGGGCCATTATGATGCATTGAAAAGGTTCTTTGAAAGGATTCGAGAGTACAAGTTAAGGCTAAATTTGCAAAAATATAACCGGGAATAGCTGGGAAAGATCTTTGGGTTCGATCACTCAACGTGGAATTGAGGTTGACCGGTCCAAAATCAAGGCCATCTTAGAAATGCACCCACTAATGACTAAAAAGGAAGTGCGAGGCTTCCTAGGAAAGGTACAATTCATAAGGAGGTTTTTCGTAAAATTAGCCTTAACTTATGAACCACTATTTGGCCTACTGAAGAAAGGGAAGAAGTTCCAATGGAATAACCGATGCAATTACATTTTGGAATAGATCAAGTAGTACCTGCCAAAACCCACCGGTGTTGTCACCGCCGAGCAGGAAACCATTGATCTGTACCTATCAATGACTAATTCTACCATGGGCTGCATGCTGGCACAAGAATCAGAAGAAAAAATGGAAAATTCTATATACTATCTAAGCAAGAAGATGTTAGAATACAAGACCCGCTACACCCTTTTGGAAAAGGCTTGTCTAGCTTTGGTTTGATCCATCAAGAAGTTAATGCACTACTTGTTAGCTTACTCGGTAATCTTAGTTCTAAGATTAGATCCCATTAAATATCTTTTGAAAACCGGCACTTCGGTAGGCTAGCTTGGTAGTTACTTTTTGCTTTCCTAGTTAGATCTTTGGTATGTCACGTAATGCATCTGTTAAAGGAAGAAGCGGTAGCAAAGTTCTTAGCTAATCACCGATCGATTGGAAAAACGGCGAAGTATGAGTTCGAGATGAAGGGATCCTCTGATCCTAGAGATTAATTTTGATGGAATTTGCCAATTAATATAGATACGGAGAATGTTGCTTATAGCACCGATGATTCCCATGTACCCTTAGCTTTTAAGCTTCAATTTAAAATGTCCAATAACCAAGCGGTACAAGGCATGCATTTTTGGATTAGAAGCAACCCTAGAACTAGGGCGATGCAGTTGAACATGATTGGGGATTCAAATCTGTTTGTGTCTCAAGCCAATGGAGATTAGAAAGTGAAGGAAGAGAAAATGAAATTCTATCATTAGACCTTGGCTATGCTAATCCCAAGGTTTAAATGACTAATATTTATAAACTTGGTGAGAGAAAACAATAGGTTTGTTGATGCTTCGCAACCCTAGCCGATGGTGGACATTCTAGTCAAGGTAAGGATGCATCAATTATCATAGAACAAAGGTATGCAGATGTGCGAAATGAAAGGTGCTGTGAAGAAACCCAGGATAAGGATCCTTGGTATTTTGACATCAGGAATTTCCTAGAGAATGAGATATACCTGCAAGGGGCAAATGCTAAGGACAGAAGAGGATATGACGTCTTGCCGCTCAATTCATCATTTGTGGAGACAAGCTATATAAAAGGGGTCATATAGGAATGCATAAGTTATGTGTCGAGGAAAATGAAGTGAATCACCTCATGGAAACTGTCC
Source organism: Camellia lanceoleosa (assembly GCA_025200525.1). Lineage (NCBI taxonomy): Eukaryota > Viridiplantae > Streptophyta > Magnoliopsida > Ericales > Theaceae > Camellia > Camellia lanceoleosa. Next base: position 5,648 of record JANUSC010000139.1, on the reverse strand, counting down.
ATGAGTGGAAGTGTGGGGCTCATATGAACGGTATAATGCTCGTAAGAAAGATCCTCAAACAATGGTACTATTGGTTGACCATGGAAAGTGATTGTGTCAGCTTTGTTCAACGATGCCACAAGTGTCTGATTCATGCCAATCGCATGAACATCCCACCATCAAAATTGTACAACATGACTTCACCATAGCCTTTTCCAGTTTGGGGAATTGATGTCATTGGGGTAATAACACCTAAAGGGTCAAATCGACATGAGTTTTTGTAGCAATTGATTACTTTACCAAGTAGGTAGAAGCAGTCATATTCAATATTGAAGGTATTGCACATGGCCAAGTTTATCATAAATAACATCATCTATAGGTATGGGGTTCCAAATAAGATTGTTTTAGACAATGATTAAGTATTTCAAAGAAGAAATAATTGATCTGTTAGATAAATATAATGTGGCCTCCCACAAATCATCAACCTATAGGCCCGCAGACCAATGGAGTCGTTGAAGAAGAAAACAAATAATATCCTCTGAAGATGGTGGAAACTTATAAGGATTGGCCAGATGAGCTACCTTTCGCATTGTGGGGCTATAGGACATCGATCTTGGACTCAGGACTATGCATATCGCATGCTCGATCTAGCAATCTTGGACAATTGTTTTGATGAACTGTCACTAAACTAAAAAAGAAATAAGAGAAAGAACTGGGAGTTGGTTCCTACATAAGTGGTTCCTTGTTTACCAAGCCATTTTGGCAAGCTTCTCCAATTTTGAACATCTACTGGGGTAACTCCTTACTCTCTGGTATATGGAATAGAGGAGGTGTTATTGATTAAGATAAAGGTACCTTCGCTAAGGATCATGGCTGAGTGTCAGATAGCAGAGGCTAATTAGCAACAGAATCAATTTGAAGAGCTAATGTTATTTAATGAAAGAATATGGAAAGTGCTATACCATGTACAAGGGTATCAGCGCATGATTGCTCGGGCATTCAACAAGAAGGTTAAGTCCAAAAATCTAAATGAGGGGATCTAATGTTGAAGGACAACCATGCTCTAATTTACAATCCTAGGGGTAAGTTTAAACCCAATTGGACTGGTCCTTACATCATCAAGTCAAGTTGGTCAAAAAGAGCAGTTATTATGATGGATCTTGATGGACTGAAGTTTTCATAACCAATTAATATGGACAAGTTGAAGAAATACTATCCCTGAGAGGCTTGTTGGGTTGAAAACTTGGAAGGATGACCCATGCAAAAATTAGAGCAAGGAAAAAAGAAAATTGAAATAAAATGAAGCTCGTGAGGTTGAAAACCCAAAAGGCGGCTTTGGAAAAAGTTAGAGCACAAAAGGAGAGTGTTAACACGAGTGAACCCTAATAGTGAACTATGTAAGGTCGATTCATGTCCTTGAGATACATAGGAAACTTCATTCTAAAGTTAGGCTAACCATGTTCAATTCGGTTGTTCTATCCATGTTTGATCAATTTATTTTGCTCAGATTCAGGTCCAGTTGTCTAGGCCTTGTTTTTTGTGATAAACATGGTGGGAAGGGAGACTCGATTGGTGATACAAAAATGGAAGAAGTCTGAGAGTCTTGTCTAGGGAGTTGATTTAAGGTTGTGCATTTTGAGGGTTGATTTCATGTATGTTAGGTGGTGGTTGTTTGCGAAAATGTGTTTTGGTGCTTTTAACAAAATCGACTGATTTTCTCCAATATTTTTTTTAATTGGACCTAAGAGGAAGCTTTTCAATACCCACAAATATTTGATTACATGATTTCAAAACAAAAGTAAAACAAACATGCTCATCCTACTCCCATATTAATTAAAGCATTTTACACCATAAAACTAAGGTCAAAGCAACAAACTATAGACAAGTCAAGTCCTTTGCCTTTTTCCTACTACACCAAATGACTCCGCTGCTAAAGATGCACTTACTGCATCTCCTTGACATACCATGAGCACTCACTAGAAAGAATATTTGAAATCATTGGCGGGAGCTAAAGCTCTCTCATCCTCCAGGCAATGGTATATCGAGAGAGATGCCTAGTCCAAAGTAGAAATGAAGCTAGATACTCGATCCTGTTAGCAGGGCGAGTCTGATCATGTTCAAACTATCGCTTGAACCGAAAAGGAAAATAGAAGATGTAATGTGTCAGGCCGACCAATAGAACACCAGTTAATGAGAACATACTATATGTCATTAAAGGAAAATTTAGCCAAGGCGGTGCCAAGCAATGTCCACCGTGACCAATTGCACATCTAGTTGCACCATAAACCCTTTGAAGAGAAATCCTTATGCGAGCTCGGAAGTTGTAGTTCCTAGTTGAGTATCGAGCACAAGGCCACTACCTTCAATTTATCTATCAACCATACGGGAGAGATAAAAATAAGAGATTAAAGAATAGAGAGGTGTTCGTTGAGTGAAAAAAAAAAAATAAGAAAAGGGTTTTTGAGGAAAAGATTCAAGAGATAAGGGGCGAAGGGATGTGAGAAACATAAAGTAAGGAAGGGTGGGAAACAATACATAAAAGAAATAATGGACTTCTTACAAACCGAGAGGTCTCGGAATCTCTGAGAATCGTCCAAGCCTATCAAAGTCTTGGCTAACAATAAGCCCATGCAATTTTGGCCTACCTCGATGAGCTTTGATGCTGCCTTGTCACCACTAGGGGCAAGCAAGTAGTGTGAAAGTATTCACATGCAAAGCGCATACTGACGATGCCCTCGCCAAATAGGGTCACTCCTATCTGCAACAATAGAAAATTGGTGAATCAATCTGAACACGTCCAAATCCTTGTCGTAGGCTAGGGACCGAGCCTCATTTAGAGTTAGACCGCACATCCTGGCTAAGGCTTGAGCATGGACGAAATTGGGTTGAGGCATGATTTCTTCATCCTGAGATAGCTCCATCAATGCTCAAAATTTTTTACTGGACGGACAAAGCTCTTGTAGACCAAAGTGAAATACAAGTGTGATCGGATCCTAACAATGAACCACCGTCCGAAGGAAAGGAAGATGGGCGAGGTCGGAGCTTCGAGAAGAAAGAGCATCTAGGCGAATCAAGTGAAATTTACTTTATCGATGTCGTCCAAAGAGGCTATCAATCACGGAGCCTGCTATAGTTGGAGCCCCCATTTCGGAAGAAACTCCTTAGTTTTTTCACTTTTGGATGAAAAATAGCCGCAAAAGCATTTTAAAGGGATAAGGTCACATAAGTGCTTGACAAGCTGTGACCCATTATGCAGCTTGAATAAACCGACGACTAGCCACTTTTGGCTCGACGGACAAGTTCTGACGGCCGACCCCTAGAGTTGTAGAAGCGATGTGGTTTTAGCTTGACTTATAGATTTTGTTTCAAGTTTTTTTGAGTCCTTTCCATCTCAATAAGTGTAAATAGGTGTGTTTAGGCTATTTTTCTTGTTACAAGTTTCTCAAGTTGTATCTTGTGTTTTGGTCGATCATTGGTTCAATGTGATTCATAACTCATCAAAATGCAACCATTCTCAATTTCAAATTCAAAATAAAAAGTGTTTTGTGCTCAAGTGCGATGTCATGGAAGTATAGTTGCGAGATGGCCCAAAAACAAAAGTATTTCTTTTATTACTTCCCAATCAAAAGGTACTAAAAGCTTTTACAAAAACCTATCTAAAGCTATACATGATGTTCTAAACTACAAAGCAAAATGATGTACAAAAAAGAGAAATATAAAATAAGAGAATCAGAGTCGGCTCGCACTCTTCATCCTCTTTACCGATGGAATCCCAGTATCATCTCCGTCAGTGTTGCTACCCTTACCCTCAGCCATCACAGTTGCATCACCTCCAGTCGTATCGCCACTATCCTCGCTATCATCACTAGAACCGCTAGCACTCCCATTACCATTAGCATTATCTCCACCGCTATCGTCTCTGGAACCACTGTCTTCCTCATTATCATCATCGCCATAGGCGTCACTACCCTCCGAGTGCTCGATGTCAATAATAGCATCTCCGCTCCCTTCACTATCCTAAAAAATCTTATCAATAATAAGGTCCTCCTCCTTAAGAGTAGTATGAGTCTTTTCTGAAGAGGAAGAGCTCTCCACTACCTGGCTGCCTTTGTCTCTACCGGGGGCGCTCTTTCTACGGCTTCTGTCTACGCCTCTCTCTCTAGCTAAAAGATGTCCTACCCCTCTCTCGGCTATAAGATAAGGCATCACTGGTAGCGCATCAAAATTTGAAATAAAAGGGTGGTAAGAAATAAAATGTCAGGATGAGAAAATCTTGGGATGAAGATAGTCTATTAGAACATATCAAAGCGAAGTATGAAATAAATAATACAAAATGGGTTAGAATGGGATATTTGAACTCTAGGCTGCGGCAAGGCATGCTCCTTTCTCCATACCATGTAGACCAAAGACTCAATCACCTCTAGGCATTGCTCGGTGTAGAGTTCTGAGGAGGCTACAAGCGAAAATGAAAGCAAAATAAAGCATGAGTAAATCAAAATAAGGGCATAATAAATCAATATATAGGTATGTAAGGAAGTTGTGGAAGAATTCAGGCAAACTTGTCTCATATCCAAAGTGAGGGTGAGCACTTGGTCCTCAAGAAGCTGCAGTGGAATCTCCTTAAGGGCACCACTCAACCTTATATATGTAATTGAGGATAGGAGTGTTGGGAAGCCGGTGGCAGGGTCGATCACCGGAGCAACAGTTGTGGAAGAAGCACCTCCAGGCACAAGAGCATCGATAAAAAGGAAACCATGACAATGCCATCTCTTAATACTTTCGGCTAATTAATGCAGGTAATGGGAGACATAATATGAGGCGCAAAAAAGCGGCATAATCTCTAGGCACATCAAAGCGGATCTGCATCATGACCATCAAACATGGCCTCGAGCTCAATAATGTTCATAATCGGGTTTGCATTCCTCATCGGGTGAGCAAGAAAATGGAATGTCGAGAATCGCATGGTCTAAAGTGCGGGTGGAATCGCTCTCCGGTACCAAAGCTTGGTGAAGGGGCCCTCAAAGAGTATTCTTACCTTAGAGATTACCCATGATGTGGCGTATCGCTCTCTCTTAAGTGAAACATAGCCTAGGGATGCCAATCAACTTGCATATATGAAAGAGTAAGTTATGTCGAAGCCCGTAAAGAAAAGTAAAGATCATCGAATCAATGTGAGTTTTGAATGCAGATGCTTATCGAGCGAGTCCTGTATCAAAAGTAGCGAAAGTAGGTGAAACTCTGGGCCATGGCGATCTCGTGGCTTTGAGGGCCTTGTTAAAGTATAGAGATTGGGACACCTCCCAATCGATGTCGGCACGATGGAACTAGAGCTATTTCGGAGAAATCTGAAATCGCCCATATCTATATACAAGAAATGGGAATGGCATCAAATAATAGTCGAAACGAGGTCATGGATAAAATAGAATGTGCAAGGTAGAAAATACTCAGCAAAGTGAACTAAAAGGGATGAAGATTGTGCCTCCATGCTTGCTCCAATATCCTCCCGATGTAACCTGCGTCTTTTCGGAGGAGGATGAGTTCATATAGCGTATAGAGTAGCTAGGCGGTGCTTCCTAGTCACCAATCCTTCATCTACGGGATGCTCACCGTCATGTTCAAGAAGTACAATCTTGATATTCTCTATGCAGTAAATAGGGTAGTATCGAGGG